>JASDQU010504631.1:78167-89525 GCA_032191745.1 Picea mariana | reverse complement strand
CCAGCACCTTCTCTGTGTACTCACCCTGAGACAATGTCAATTTTCAATTTTTTCTATCTCTTTTTATTCTCGTGCCAAGGATTTTATTTGCAACACTCAAATCCTTCATCGCAAATGAATTGGATAATTTCTTCTTGATCACATTTATATCATGCATATTAGACCCTGCAACAAGCATGTCATCTACATACAATAGCAAGATAATATAGCTTCCATTTTCTAGCCTTTTAAAATAAACATAATGATCAGAATGACATCTACTATAACCCTGTTATGTCATAAACCTGTCAAACTTCAAATACCACTGCCTTGGAGCTTGCTTTAGGCCATACAATCTCTTCTTCAACCTGCATACCAAATTCTCCTTCCCTTTGACCTCATACCCCTGTGGCTTCTGCATATAAATCTCTTCCTCCAAATCCCCATGGAGAAAAGTTGTTTTTACATTTAACTGTTCAAGATGCAAATCTTCTACTGCCACAAGACTTAAAATAGTCCTAATTGAATTCATTTTAACAACAGGAGAAAATATTTCATCAAAATGTATACCTTTCTTTTGTGCAAACCCCTTTACAACAAGTCTAGCCTTGTACCACTTTTCTCCTCCATCTTCTTCCTTCAACTTGTAAACCCATTTATTTTGCAATGCTCTTTTTCCTGCAGGCAACTGAACCAAGTCCCAAGTCTGGTTATTTTCCAAGGAATCCACTTCCTCTTTCATGCCTTTCTCCCACATCTTTTTGGTGTCTGCCTGCATTGCCTCTTCATAACATTTTGGTTCACCAGAATCAGTCAACAATAAATAATACAATGAAGGAGAGTATCGTTCAGGGGGTATACTTAACCTGGTAGATCTTCTAACAACACTTGCAGCTGTTTGAGGTACCTGTTGCTCCTGTTGTTGTACATTTTGATTTTCAGGTTCCTTTGGAATTTCTTTTTCAGTGATCTCATCAAGCACTTTGTATTCTTGTTTTTCTTCTTCCTGTTTCTTTCCCTGCAACTGATCTTTGTACATGACCTTCTCATTGAATATAAAATCTATACTCCTAATGATTTTGTTATTTTCATAATCCCATAATCGATAACCAAATCATTAACACTGTATCCAATAAAGGTACACTTCTTGGATTTAGGCTCAAGCTTTGTTCTATTTTCTTTATCAATGTGGACAAATGCTTCACAACCAAAAGTTTTCAAAAAAGAATAGTTTACCTTTTTTCCAGTCCATTCCTCCTCTGGAATTCTACCATCCAAAGAACTTGAAGGTCCTCTGTTTATTAAGTAAACAGCAGTATCTATAGCATCTACCCAGAACTGTAAGGGCAAACCAGCATGCAATCTCATACTCCTTGCACGCACCATGATTGTCATGTTCATCCTTTCTGACACACCATTTTCTTGTGGTGTTCTTGGAACTTTCTTCTCTCTATGAATCCCATGGTATGAACAGTAATCATCAAACTCCTTGTTGCAATAATCACCTCCATTATCTAATCTGAGACACTTCAAAATTTTTCTTGTCTCATTCTCAACCAAAGCTTTCCATTTCTTAAAAGTATCAAAAACATCAGATTTTTGTCGAATGCAATAAACCCAGGTTTTTCTAGTTGCATCATCAATAAAAGTAACATAATAACGAGAGCCACCAAGAGATGATACTTGATTTGGTCCCCATACATATGTATGCACAAGCTCTAATCTTTCATTCTTCTTTTATTTTCCGACTCTGAGAAATCTGACTCTCTTTTGTTTTCCATAAACACAATGCTCACAGAAGTCCAAATCAATTTGTTTAAGATCTGGAAGCAAATTTCTTTTGTGAAGTATCTGCATACCCTTCTCACTCATGTGTCCTAGCCTATGATGCCACAGTGTTGTATCCACTCCTGTAGAAGCTAAAGATATAGAAGAGTCAGTATTACCAGTACATAAATACAATGTACCTACCTTCTCTCCTTTTGATATCACCAATGATCCTTTGATGACCTTCCACGTCTTATCTGTAAATATGGATATACACTCTTCACTTGCCAACTGCCCTATTGAAATTATATTTTTCCTTAAATCTGGAACATGTCTTACCTCTTTCAACAACCATTGGTTTGCATTGTGCTGCTTTATTTTTACCTTTCCCATTCCAACAATTTTGCATGGTGCATCGTCACCCAAATGAACCTGTCCAAAATCACCTTAAACATAATCTAGAAAATGTTCCGTATGGGGTGTGGCATGAAATGAAGCCCCTGAATATTCTACCCAAGACTCAGAAATATTATCTACAGAAAGAATCAAAGCATCTTGTAACACATCACCTGTTACATTTGCTTCATGATTTCTCTCCTGTTGTCCATCTCTTTGTTTCTTTGGAGCTCTACAGTCTTTCTTTAGATGCCCTTTCTTCCCACAATTCTAGCACTTTATATTTCCAAGTCTAGATTTGGATCTACCCTTCCTATAATTCCCATGGTTCTCAAAACCCTTTCCTCTATCCTTTTGTCTTCCCCTGTTCTCCATGTTCAACGCATTTCCTGATGTCTCACCTGTGCTTTTCCGTCGCATTTACTCACTAAGGATAACACCAACAACATCATCAAATTTTAAAGTATTTGAACCAGAGACAGAGTTACTTACATCCATGACCAAGTCGTTCCATCTTTTTGGCAATGAGCACAAGATTAGAAGAGCCCTGACCTCATCATCAAATTCCACTTTTACAGAACTTAGTTGATTAGTAACCGTATTAAAATCATTTAAATGATCTGCAACAAACCCACCTTCCGACATCTTCATATTAAATAATCTTCTCATTAGAAATACCTTATTGGATGCTGAGGGTTTTTCATACAATTTGGCCAATGCATCCATCAAACCCTTCATTGTCTTTTCTTTGGAAATATTGAAATCCACTGATGCTGCCAGGCTCAGTCGTATCATTCCTAGAGTCTTTCTGTCAAGAATATCCCATTCTTCATCCTTCGTAGCCATCGGCTTCTTTGCTATTCCACCCAATGGTAGGAATAGATCCTTCTGATATAAATAGTCTTCCATCTGCATCTTCCATGACTGGTAGTTTTGGCCATTAAATTTCTCACCCCTAAACTTTCCATCTTCCGACATTTCTCCCACTCGAACCAAGAACCTTCTTTTCCTGCGAGTTACCTTTCACTCTAATACCAGTTGTTGGAAAAATAGGACCGCGGAGCAATAAAATAAAACAAATGTGAAAACAAAACATAGAAGATACACAGTACAAGAGAGACACATATTTATGTGGTTCACCCAGTGTGGGCTACATCCACCAGAGAAATTGCCAGTTCCTTCCTTTATTATTATCCAGCAAATGAAGGGATACAACCTATAGCAAAACCTGTTGTAACTTCCTCTTCTTTCTCTCACAGTCTCCTCTCTCAGAATACAATATTCACCATCCTCTATAGCCGCAATACATTTCCCTCATAAAAGAGGGTTTCCTTCTAGGGAAAAAAACCCTAACATAATCTCTATCGTTAGATCTACGACCTTATAATAGACGGTTCAGATTTACAATGAAATTACAATATACATTTACAAGGCAATTTTTCCTTTGGGGGCCCGCTTGCCCCCAGACCCCCCAGCTGGGGGGATAGCCCCCCCGAACCCCATAGAGGGGGTACCCCCCCTCTGCACTCCCCCGCATGGAAGAGTGTACATACTTCTGGGGTGTAAAGACTTCATGGGGTATAAACATGGTTGAAAGTAAAAGACCTTTGAATCAGGAAGATAATCAAGCTCCACAACCAACACAGGAATCCTCATCTCAGATCACAAGATCAATGGTCATGCTCCATTGCAGGGTATAAAGGTGCGCACATTTTAAAATTTCAAGGGTGGGCCACAATCAAAACCGTGGTTTTTGGAAAGGGATGTGTGGTGGTTCATGCTGAATTACAGGGACAAAAGTGGGCTGCATTGAAATCACCCTTGGTCACGCCCACAATCGCACAATTGTGTAGGGTCATGGGCCTAGGTCACATTGAATATGGAGCGATGGAGAGGATATTTCTCTAAAGATAGAAAGCATTCATATTGGTCATAGAAGAAGATCTGCTTGGCTTTGAGACGTCGGGATTGACTCGAAAAATTTGTATGGCACCGCCTGGAAACATTCATGAGTGTCAAGCACTATCCTGATCCCAATGAAGGTGGTTATTGAAGATTGGGGGAGGCATTTGAGACCTCATCTCACCCCATAAATAGAAAGCATTGTAGAGTGCAGCCATGAAGGCACGCTGACGATCTGAAGCTTTCTTATGGGCAATTTTTCCTGTAAATTACATAAATGTGTCTGGCTCGCGTCTGACATGAGAAAACCTGGACAATCTGACAGAGTAGGCACTGACTGAAGGCCTTGAAGGCTATGGTCTGATCACACTCCTGGTGGTTGCATCATTGCTGTGTATTTATAGACAGTTTTGATATTTTGTTAAGGGGGAATGGTTGAGCTAGGATCCTGGCTATTGTAATATTTTTATGAAGAACATTAGTTCTCTGGTTATGTATTTTTTTTTTTTGAGACATCTTGGTTAATCTAAGTCATCTTTCTTGATCCATCTTATTTGGCTCTAATACTGAGAGAGTTCATGATTGACTGATTCACATGGATTGTTATGATTGTATTATGATGAATATTATATTATAGTGATGTTATAATTTCTTTCAGTTTCTTTGAGATTTGAATTCAAGAGGATCTTGCATTTAAATTTTTCCTCCTTAGGCTGTTGGAAGACCTGATGTCCACATCAAAACTCTACACTCTCCTCACAAAAGTCTTCCCTCTATTCACCCTTACTCCAAGTTACTGATTGAAGTTGATTCCATACCTCAATTTATTATGCATGCTAGTCCAGATTTTTGAGTTAGAATGTTATTATCATTGGGTCCTCTCCATTTGATCACCTAAAACTCATTTACATTTACTGTATAAATTGATGGGTACTGTGCTTACCTTCTATGAAATCTGAGGGTGACTTCTAGTGCTAACATTTCTAGCATCATTGTCGAGGAATGAATTGAAGACATTTCACTGGGATAAAATGACAAAGAGCTTATGATTCTGAAGGTGCATCAGATATCAGAGTCATTGAAGATTGCAACTTGCACCTGGCAACTCCACTATTTTGACTCCACTATTTCAATTGTGTCTCTGAAAGGCAGACACACAAGGTCTAATCCACAACTTATTTTAGCAACACCTGAAGTTGAACCAGAGAATATTATCTAGAAAGGAAATCTTTCTCGAAGAAGGCTTTTAGATGCTTTCTCAGATTGAAAATTTCTCTGGGGGAACGATAACGATCAGATCTAGTTTTTGATGGTGAACAAAGACCCGATCACATTCATATTGCATATCATTCTCTTGGAAACTCCACGATTAAAAAATCCAATGGCGACTCCATTATTCTGAAATTGATCAATGACTCCACTGGTTTGAAATGGACAAAATCTTGGCTTAGAGGTTTTCTCCTTTTAATTTCTCTCTTGTTCCCAGTTTTCCAAATGTTGTTCCTACTGTGGATCAGTGGGTTGATTTTTGCCCATATTTAGAGAACACAAAGATGACAACCCTGTCGAGCATATTCATGAGTTTCATGAACTCAAGAATCAGTGGGAGATACATCATGAGGATGTATTAATGAATATGTTCATGTTCTCATTAGATGGAGATGCTCGTGAGTGGTATCGATCCTTGCCCCCTGCTAGCATCTCCTCCCTGAGATATTTTCATGCAGCTTTCAATACTCAATGTCAAAAGTTTTATTCCTCTAAGTCAATTCATCATAGTTGTTGTGAGGAATATAGAGATGGTGTTCAGGACATAGTTAGTTCTTGCGAAATTTGTGAGAATGAAGGATATACCTCGGAGGAGTTGATGGAGATGGTAAAATCTTTTTCTGCAAGAATAGAGGGATTGGAGGCAGATTTTTCTTGCTTCTCTTATTAGGAAAATGCAGAGGATATTCTGGTCCTTGAAACAGATGTTCTTGGCAGCCCTGCTTATGATGAAGAAGTGATGTTAGATACTGACCAAGAACAAACATCTTTTGATGGATATCCCAATGAAGACGACGAAGAGCAGAGATTTTCCATGGTTTTTTTTATAGTGATTGTGAAACTGATCTTAGGGAGAGCCATGAAGGAGAAAAGGAGCCACATCTCTCAGCTATCTTGGCTCAGAGTTTTTCCCCTTTCAATTTCTCAGCCATATCTGGTTATCCACATCTAGTGTTGGCTATAAACGAATGGGATGATTATCTTCCGAGATTCATAGGAAGCAAGCATGACCATCCCGGTGAGAACTTATAAAAATTTCATGTATACATGCTTGAACATGGCTTCTTTCATGAGGATGTTTGGATCAAGACGTTTAGTTTTTCTTTAGAATAATATTCTCTTGGATGGTGTCTATCTCTCCCTATTGTTAGTATCCATTATTTGAAGGATTTTCACAATGATTTTAATTCCTATTACGGGAAGATTTACCCGGCTCATCTTATTTTTGATGACTGTTGTAAGAGGTTTTCACTCCACATTCTGAAGAAGATAGAGAGTTCCTCATGTGATGAGTCCGGTGAATATCTAATTGAGAGAGAAAGCAAGGATGAAAGTGAGTATTTTGCAAATACAGATGAAAATTTTTCTCTCTCTATTTCCCAAGAAGAAGTCCTTCCATATATGATTGATTAGAGCGTTGATGATGGCATAACTATGGATGCATTATTTTCCACCCCTAGTACACCTGTTGTCTTAGATTTAAAAGAAGAAATGGTTGAAGAAAAGAATCAATATATTGCTCTTTTCTCTTTGCAAGACAAAAGAGTTATGTGCTCACCCACCCCTGAAGAGTATTTAGAAGAAGAAAGCATAGGCTGCCAATCTTCTTATGAAAGAAAAAGGTCCTACCAAAATAAACATGATAGATAGAAAGAGCCATCCATGGATATACATGAAGAGAATTCTTGCTCTCAGCTAGCAGATGTTATCGGAGAAGACAAAGGAAAAATGGAGGAGCCAAATGTGCAGTTTATCTCCTGTCTTGAACCTGCAAATGAGCAAGTATCACCTGGGATCAGCTAACCCGCATCAGTCCTCTACTCACCTATACACTCTGAGAACATCGAATGACATGTGAGAAACAAGGATGTGCAGGAGGTAATTTCTTACCAGTTGAGCTTTCCTGATTATAAATTTTGTGCCCTCGTGGGGTTGTATATGGAGTTGTGTTTTCCAAAATAACTGGAGCCTGCAAAGTTATTCATATTATAATCACTTAGGGATATGGTTGGTGTTCCAAATCATGTTCTCATTCTGTTTTCATACTTCCCTTACCTTTTGTGGATCATTTGTAGCGAAGAGAATAATTATATTACCGAGCAATCTGGGTGGCTATGGTGGAAGTTTGGTTTCACCTAGCATTTGGTAAAAATCAATTAGCCTAGGATTGTACATAAATAAGCTCTTTCTAGAGCCCATGTGTTTAACTTCATTTTTTGGTAAAGCAGTGTACATATTTCCCTGTTTTCTTCTATGAAAGTTTTGAGCTAGAATCCATAGCCCAATAGCTAAGGCACTGGAACTACGCATTCTTGGCAACTTGCAGGGAGCATGCCATCCCCTGTGGAGCCAAATGTTATCACATTAAGTTTTCAAGGGCCGCAGGCCACAGCCATGATCACAAAGCACAACATTCAAACTGTTTCGTTCTGGACTCAAACCAAGCAAAAAGGCAGGTTCATCTTTCAACGGTGGGAATTCCATGTGGAGTTCAGATTAGCAGATTGCGGGCATTCAGAATATTAAAAGTTGCATGAATTATAGCGTCGAAGAAAAAGCCCCGAAGTGAATATGAGTCGTTGGTATTAAAGGGGAAAGGTGGCAGTTGATCCAATCCTTCGGGGAAATGAGCTTCGAGATATTTGAAATGAGAAGTTCTTAGAAGTCCTGAAGGCCCGAAATGGATCTGAGTTGTTGATTAGCCAGAGAAACGTGTCATCAGGTCCACAGTTCCAGGTAAAAGCGCATGGAGAAGTAAGCCAGATTTGAGTTTTGATTTTCTTGAAGTCCCGGAGACCTGAAGTGGATCTTGGTCATCCAAATCTAGAATGTCACGCATTATCAAATCCTTAGTTCTAGAGGTTTTTCTAAGAGGGAAATTTGGTTTGAGAATTGAAATTCCCGAAGACCAATTCACGAAGCAGATCTCAGTCGTTGATTCGAAGAGGGAAGATCCGATCCGTCGATATAAATTTCCAAAACTAGGTCATTGATTAGGAAGCCTCATCTCATATCACAAGATCAATGGTCACGCTCCATTGCAGGGTTAGAAGGTGCGCACGTTTTAAAATTTCAAGGGTGGGCCGCAATCGAAACCATGGTTTTTGGAAAGGGACGTGTGGTGGTTCATGGTGAATTGCGAGGACAAAAGTGATTTTCTTGCAAACCACCCTTGGTCACACCCGCAATCATGCAATTACGTAGGGTCATGGCCCTAGGTCACATTGAATATGGAGCAATGGAGATGAGTTGCGCCAAAGACTGAAAGCGTTCATATTAGTCACAGAAGAAGATCTGCTTGGCCTCGAGACATCAGGATTGACTCAAAAAATTCGTATGGCACCACCTAAAAACATTCATGAGTGTTAGGCCCTATCCTGATCCCAATGAAGATAGTTATTGAAGATTGGGGGCGATAGTTGAGACCTCGTCTCACCCCATAAATGGAAAGTGTTGCAGAATGTAGCCATGAAGGAACGTTGACGATCTGAATCTTCATTATGGGCAATTTTTCCTATAAAGCACATAACTGCACCTGGTTCACATCTGACATGAGAAAACCTGCACAATCTGACAAAGCAGGTGCCAACTGAAGGCTTTGAAGGCAGTGGTCTGATCACACTTCTAGTAGTTGCAGCATTTCTAGGTATTTATAGACAGTTTTGATATTTTTTTAAGGGGGGAATGATTGAGCTANGTTTTTTTTTTTTGAGACATCTTGGTTAATCTAAGTTAGCTTGCTTGCTCCATCTTATTTGCCTCTGATACTAAGAGAGTTCATGATTGACTAATTCACATGGATTTTTATGACTGTATTATGATGAATGTTATATTATAGTGTTGTTATAATTTCTTTCAGTTTCTTTGAGATTTGAATTCAAGAGGATCTTGCATTTAAGGTTTTCCTCCTTAGGTTGTTGGAAGACATGATTTCCACATCAGAACTCTACACTCTCCTCACCATATTCTTCCCTCTATTCACCCTTACTCCAACTTACTGACTGAAGTTGATTCCAGACCTCAATTGCTTATGCATGCTAGTCCAGATTTATGAGTTAGAACGTTTTTATCATTGAGTCCTCTCCATTTGATCACCTAAAACTCATTTACATTTACTGTATAAACTGATGGGTATTGGGCTTACATTCTATGAAATATGAGGGTGACTTCTAGTGCTAATAGGAAGCACCAGATAGAATATATCCAAAAGAAATATCTTAAAATTCTTTATCCAATGGCATTGATCTGATGGAAATCTGAGCATCTGGTGAAAACTTATGAGCTTTGCAGTCTTGCCATCATCACGAAAAATCCTAAAAAATGGTTGATTTTAAATCAGTGATATCTTCACTTATGGAGCTCCAATTCAGACGATTTTTTTTTTAAATTGGGTGAAATTGTGAGAGGAACTCAGATATGTAATTTGTTTTGGGAAAAATTTTTGCATGAAATTGCAAGTATTCAGTGCTCCCTAGTGTATCATTCCAAGGGACTAATTTCCTCTAGTGGATCCTTGAAATATGGCGGTGGTGAGTTTACCAATCACCCACGGGTTTTGGTCTAATGACAGTTGTACTACCAAAAAATGGTATCAGAGCTAGAGGTCACGATTTCGAAACACACTCTGCGTGCACCGAGGGGGATATTTTTGCATGAAATTGCAAGTAGTCAGTGCTCCTCGGCGCATCGTGACAAGAGACTAATCGCCTCTTGTGGATCCTTGAAATCTGGCAGTGGTGATTTTACCAATCACCTGCGAGTTTTGGTCTAACGATAGTCGTACTACCAAAAAAACAATTGTTGGACATAATTTTGTTAATGTCAACAATTGATGTGATGATTTGTTGTTACAATGAATTATCATTACTATAGATGAGATTTTCATTGATGTCAATAGTATATCAGTTAGCAGAAAATATCAAACAATATGCAGAGATCGAAAACGTAAGATCTGGAGGAGGAGTGAACTGAAGCAATTCATGATTATTGTTGATCACGATAGGATAAAAAATGTTCCTATGATAAAATCTTAGGAGGGTTAGAAAATGAAAAGATCAAAGCTCGGAAGGAAAAGCGTAAGCTCGGGGTGAGAAGCCTCAACAGTCATCCGATCAAGAAATTGACGATGTTGACCGTCTCATAATACAGACGTCGGTCATATGAGTGACCGTGGGCTTTAGGAACATTGGAGGATCGTGACCGTCGGATCTGCAAGCCAGATCAACGATAGAGATAGATTTTGGAGATCAGAAGGAGAATTAAATGAATCGCTAGTTCCAATCCCGCAATGGGTCTAGATCATCAAATCTCATAGAATCGAATATCGACGACTGTGGTTCATCTAACAAACAATCAAATTAAGTCGGATTGAGTTGTGACCGTAGGATGTGCAATCAAGATCAACATCAGGGATAGATTGTGAATATCGAAAGGAGAAATAAATATCGTGCTAGTTCCAATGCTACAATTAGTCAGGACCGTCATATCTTATAGCTTCAAAGATCGACGACTGTGGTTGACTCACCAACAACACACAAATTCAAATTGTGAAGTTTGGGTGTCAAGTTAAATCACTCGCAAGTTGTGGTTCTGCAATCATTGTTAACCGTTGATCTACTTTGAGTGTCTTCATGATCGTTGGATCATAGTGGAAGGACAGGATAAGCTAAAAGGGTTGAGAATTTGATTATTCGAATACCCATCAGTCGTCAGATCAAACCCGAATTCTCATCAGTCGTTGGATCATTTTCAAGTGACATAAGGATAGGTTAATCAAGGTAAAAGGGCTAAGATTTTGATTATCCGAATACCCTTCAATCGTCAGATCAAACCTGAATTCCTTTCAATTGTCGAATCATTTCAAGTGGAAGGATAGGATAAGCAAGGTAAAACATCTGAGATCTCATTTATGTGAATTTTCGTCAGTTGTTAAGCCCTAATATTGGCTCATTACCCCTTAATTGGGGCATATTACACTAGTAATTTTATTTTATTTATGTCAGCTTTATTCCATTAGTTGTAATTATACCTCCTAGTCTCCTATAT
>JASDQU010504631.1:56352-76518 GCA_032191745.1 Picea mariana | reverse complement strand
AGTAATGTTATTTTATTTATGTCGGCTTTATTCCATTAGTTGTAATTATACCTCCTAGTCTCCTATATATACCAAGGAGACATTTTCATTTGGATTCATCTTGTACTTGAACATTTATGTGGGGTAAAAGGAGGTTGCCTCCTCGAAGAGGCTTATTATCTGAAATTATCTCTTTTTCAAGACGTTGAGTACTTATTCTGAGGTTTTCTATGCTATATTGATATTTGGTTCTTAACATCGATCGATGGATCATTCTAAGTGGAAGGAAAGGATAATCTAGAAGAGTTTCATCGCATACAAATTGAGCCATCGATCTAGGATCGTGATCGACGAACAAAACTTAGTTTGGGTATAAATATGGGAGGAGGTTAAGCTCTAGAAAAATCTCACTTCAGATTTTTCAGTTTGAGATTTGAAAGACCCAAATCCTGGAGAGCTGGAAATTTGAAATGAATAAGGAGCATTGGATCTGGAGAACATACGATGACCATTAGATCAGGGAGATCCACGTCAACAAACCACATCAGCATGAACATGTGCCAAACCATGTCAGCAAGGACATGTGGTAGACCACGTCAGAAGATCTACGTCAGCAGACCACATCAACAAAGACATATGGCAGATCATGTAAGCAGACCATGTCAGCAAGGACATATGGGATACCACATCAGCAAGGATGTGTGGTAGCCCACGTCGGCAAGGACACATGGCAGACCACATCAGAAGACCACGTCAGCAAGTACACATGGTATAATCAAATGATTACAAGTGCCAGGAGGAAATTGGCTCGTACCATGTCAACAAGTGATGTAAGCAAGCTCCAAGAGAATTTCTTCAGGAGTTTCACCACCAAGAAATGTTAAAATTCTCAAAGTCCCAAAGGACAAAGGTCCGAAGTCACTCTCATTCATCGATGTGAGATACATTTCGAGATTTAGGAAAATCATTAGATACAAGAGAAGAACATGTGTCACATAGAGAGATATACATCGACAGAACACGTCTGCAAGAAATTGTGATAGACCACGTCAGCAGTCCACATCAACAAGGACATGTGGCACAGTCAGAGAATGACAAGTGTCAAGTTGAATTGGCATTGCAGGTACATGCAAATCATGATCTGAGTGACATGTGGTAGCTACTCATCTCGTGATGTAAGCAAGTTATGTCACTACGGGAGTTTTTCTTCGAGAGTTTTACCACCAGCACTTTCCCAAAGTCCCAAAGTCTCGAATGTCGAAGTCTCGAAGTGGACACGAAATGTTCGATCTTAATATTACTTTGGGAGAATTCTTGATCGTCGATCTACTATAGTGGAAGGATAGTGTAAGTGGAAGTATTAACCGACAGCAAGCGGTCTCCGCCACTTATGACTTACTCAGCAGGTGATCACTCTGGAGGAAAGAAGGGGTTGATATTTGAAATCTCCGAAGTCTGGAGACCCAAAGAAGATATCAACTGTTGATCCAAAAGGGACACATGTCAGTGGATTAATAGCTCCAAAGATTGACATACGAAGGAAAGAAGGGGTTGAGATTTGAAATCTCTGAGGTCCGGACACCCGAAGGATATCTCGACCGTTGATCTGATGTTGGGTATACTCACAACCATTGATCAAAATATAGTGGAAGGATAACGTAAGCATAATAGCTGAAGTCCCGAAGTAAATGGCGGCCTCCATATCATTGCTTGATTAAGTCCTGGCCGTCAGATTAAGCAATGAAAGGATAGATGTAAGGATCATATATGACCATTGATCTAGTTCCGTGATATAAATGTGAATCATTCGATCTGTTCGGCGAAATCGTATTCGGGATATTTGAAAGGTTGGAAGTCTCGAAGACCTGAAGGTGAAGTCTCGAAGTTCCCACAATCATCCATCTCATCGGGATATTGAATCGTGACCATTGAATTGATAAGAGCTCATCTTGCCTCATGTGAGGTCACCGTCGTTGGTCATATGGTAAAGAGATTTAAAGGGCAGAATGTAATGCGTCGCTTAAATTGATAAGCCTATGGTTCTACGCCAATGATCATATGAACATGGTTTGAAGGAAGCATCAATTTTTGTAATCACAAAAATGAAGGAAATCGATCCATACATGTGATCAATTTATGAAAGTGAAGGGGATGCCAGGTGTAAAGTTGAAGACCCAGAATGATGATCTCTGGTGGTCCAAAAAGTTGTTGTAAATGAACAAGTTAGTTATAACTTGTTGCACAAGTCGGCCCAATAACTTAAACAAGTTTTGAGCATAAGAAACTATAAATACAACAATGATTGGCTCACTAGATGGTGTGCTTGTGGAAGTAGACAGGTTTGTGGAAAATATAGGCTCGCAAAGAAAGAGTGGTTTGCAGAGGAAAATGAAGGAGATATGGACCTGAGGTCCGTGCGAATATCAGAGAGAAGAATAAGAGAAGAAGGCATGAATATCAGAGGGAAGAAGAAGTGAAGAAGGCACAGATATCAGAGGAAAGATAAAGCGAAGAAGGCGCGAATTTTAGACAGAAGATGAAGTGTGGTGATGAGCGTTTATGGTATACCTCTTATCATGAAATAGATTTGATTCAATAAATGGATCACTGCTACTAGAGTTGTATTACTATATTAACTCTAGTTGGATAGACTGTGTTCTATCAACAAGCTTGGTCTTGTTTCAAGCTGGGTCTTGCTTGAGAGTTGGTGCTCTCTTAGGAGTTGGTGCTCCTTACTTCAATTGGTGCTGAAAAAAAATAGTTGGTGCTGGGAAAATATGTATTACTATATTCACATATATACATATACATTATACAAAATCTTGAACAAACATCTGGTATCTCTTGTCC
The DNA here is from genome assembly GCA_032191745.1 of Picea mariana. Lineage (NCBI taxonomy): Eukaryota > Viridiplantae > Streptophyta > Pinopsida > Pinales > Pinaceae > Picea > Picea mariana. The sequence goes on along the minus strand of JASDQU010504631.1, from coordinate 73,689 downwards.
ATTGTGATTATGATTTAATTATTCTTAATCTGTTCAATAATGTTTTAACTGCTAAATTGTAAGAAGAAAAGTTAGAAAATTCCACACACTAATTCACCCCCCCTCTTAGTGTGGGTGATGTGTACAACAAAATTCAGCTCCAACTTCTACATAAATCATAAAAATTGTGCGGTCGTCTATGGAAAAAAAACCTGAAATTTAGCATATTTTAAAATGATGATATATTCACTTCATGAACTTTAGTTTGGATGATTTTTTTTAATTGGTTTTTATGAGAGGAACTAAGATATACAACTAGTTTCTACAAACTCTACATGGAAAACTACATAAATTATCCAGAGTGTCGTGGCCCTATTTTTCTTCTTTGAAAAATATGAAAAATAATAAAAACATTTTCCCCTTTTATTGTCGAAGAAAGTTCTCTGATACCACTTGTTAAGTACCAAATATTTGCAAATATAATCACCACAAGAGATACCAAGAACACTATACAAAATATCCTTTATTATTATAGAAACCCTTATGGTATGGAAACACCATACAATGGATCCTATTATGGAAAGGATCCTCTCCTTTTCACTTGCCTATTTGAGGGGGAAACCTCCTAATGACCTACACGCTCCAAATATAATATTTCACAAATTGTCTCATTACATTGTTTGAACCCCTTTATATAGTGCTACCAACCACTAATAGCATTCTAGAGGAGGAACCTTCTAGAAGTGAAACCTTCTAATAAGTCCTCTTACATTCATTATGTTCACACTAATATATCTAACTTCCATAGTGGGACTTATTTAATAATATAGTGGACCTAGTCCACCTTACATTGAATGGGCTCCACTATTGTCACTATGGGCCTTTCGGAACCCCCATTACCTCTCTAGCTACACTACGTAATCATATATTATATACTCGTCTACCATTGTAACATCCCCACTATAATCTCTAGTTTAATTAATGGTTAATGTATATATAATGTGTGGCTACAACCAAGAGATGTATATGAGAAATGTATTTCTATGTTTTAATAATAAAATTCGATGCCAACTGCTAAGGGTACATGGACAGAGATGGGGGATGAATTAATCCACAAGAGAGGGGAGGGTCTAGGAGAATGTCTAAAGGGGTCAAAGGGGAAATTACCCATGTCTATTAATTCCACCCACATTCTTGAATTTTATTGTATTAAACTTTTTTTTTTTTTTCTGATTGAGTGTTCCCAAAGCCAATCATTGAATGAATGTAAGAGGGTGGGTGTGAGAATTGACATCCCATATTTATTGTGAGCATGGGGGCTAAGTACAATCATCTTAGATAAGTGTGTGCGTCAAGAAAGGAAGCCAAAGGAGAGGAAATTTGTATGGACGGTACAATAATTTTTGGAAGTCAATGTTTTTGCATGAACAATAAGTAGAGAGCAATAAAGAGAGCTTGGAGCTAGAGCATCCATGGAGGGAGAATTCTGTAGCATATTGAATCATATCTAGAGAATTTGGAGCTGAAGATTGAAGAGTCAGGTTTTCAAAACTGAAGAGTGAACTCATGTGTGAGTTTCACTATAACAACAAGCGTTTGTTATTGTTTGTTGGTAGTTTTCCTACAAGTGAGTTCCCTTGAGTTCCCAGCAGAGATATTCCTAGTAAACCATGCCAGAGATACCTTGATAAATGAATGGGATGCTCGAGGGACTTTTTAGCACAAATTTCCACCCTCCAATTGAGCTGATAAACATGTTATAAAAACGATGAAAACTTGGCTAATTCAAGGAGTAATGGCCCTAAATTTCCACTAGCCAAACCCCTCTTCGTTTGGTCCAGTGCTCACTAGCCTCTGGGGGGAGTCCCTAGGCACAATGAAGCACCTTGTTGGCTGACCTAAGGTTTGATTTATGCATTCAAAAACAAAAAATCAGCAAGTTTTTTTGTCTTAGTCAACGTGTAAAAGCGGTCCAAAATAGTGAGAAAATCGATCTTATACACTTGGAGGGAACTTGCAGGGTTAGCACAATGATGATAGACTGGAAAGAAGATGAAAAATATTCAAAATGATCGAAATTAACCATGATAAATAGTTCAGAAAATGGCATATCAGATTACAAAATTAGCATAATACTGCCAAGAAAATAGGTTTGAATGACAAACACACACTTCTTTATTGATCCGCTGACAAGAGAGTCGATTACACCACACTTAGCAAGCCTACAACCAATACTATGACTAATTTTCTCAAAGAGAAACCACTAAACTAGAGAAATAGAGAAGAGAATGAAAGAGACATTATGTTGCTACTACAAGAACCTATGAAATAACTAATGGAAAGCCTCCAATATATAGCTAGTGAGGGTGCACATTCAAGGGAAGAAAAGAGGACACATGAGGAGGATAATAATAGGATATAGGCACATGATGGAAGCATGTGAAAAGACAAAAATAAAAATATGAGTGGATGTGGAAGAGGAGTAGTGAGTTAAGTGAGTGTGAGTGTGAGTTTGAATGCATGGAGAGGAGTAAATGTGCATGGAGAGAGGATAATGAATGTGCCATACTAGTTTAAGGACGCACGAATGGAGTGAGTGGTGAGTTAAGTGAGAGTGAAAAAAGAACCCAAGTCAAATGGAGTGGGGGGGTAGGTGAAGGATGTATTTCGTTGCCACATGAGTGAATCTCAGTTTAACTCAAGCATGAGGGAGACTATATGGCTAAACTCATGTGACCCAACTCTCCAATCATTAATTAATTATCACATGCTCGGATATTAGGAATATTCTCCCTCTGCTTAGGTGGATTCCACATAACTTTGTATAGATTCCACATGTCAACATATAAGGGTGCCACTTGGCACTGCATGGGTGATGACTCGACCTGCTAAATATAGACATTTCTAAAAATAGAATCTAGTTCCCAAATTTTAGGAAATTGTCCACATAACTTAGAATGAATAGGAGAACACTACCACATGTCACTATCTAAAAATAAACACTACTAAAAATATAAAGTCGTCTGAATGTCATTGAATTTATACGTGTTGATCTCATCTTTTCGCAAGGGATCCAAATATGTGATCAGAACTGGCATGCGAGCCCTGGTGCTCAATCTGCTAAAAATAGCAATATGGGCCACATCATCCTAGAAAAGGTCCAAAAGACTATGGATTTATGAAGTATCAATATTGCACGCTCAGAATCTGAATCCGGGGCCTAGAGCAAAACTTGCTAAAAATAGAAAGTTCTTGCATGTCACCCGGAAAAGTGTCATCACGCCTAGAATCATGCAAGGACTCATACTGTATGCTCATAACTACTCCAAATTGTCAAGAGACCCATTGAAACCATGTCTCCTAGAAAATAACAACATTTTTTGTATGTATACATCTCTCTCAAAAATACCTGGAAACCAAGTCAACTCTAACTTTGAACCAAACAACCATGTACCGATCATACACCTGCCTTCGATGGGAACCAACCTCTTTCTCAACACTAGCGCTAAACTCTATGATAATCTCAAAATGCCAACCAAAATGTTTCATGCTATCTCTTAACCTTCAATATTTTCCATGGTGAAAATATAGGGGTTAACAATGGCGACTCAAAAGGATGGGATCCCCTTGTGGGATGCCAAGAACCATAAGAATATTTTTGTCCATAAAACCAACCCGATGCCCCATGATAACTCTATAAGATGTACCAATGATGCTCTGTGAACTGAGGAATGTGTACCAAGAGTACCCCTGTAGCTTTGTGGAAGGATAAAAAGGCCATGTAAGCTGACATGTGGTACCAAATCCTATCCAATGGGACATGGAGTCAAAGTATATAATCTTCCACTAAAAACTAAAAATTAAGGGGTCTCATCCAAATCCGCTATCTTCTACCAACTAATAATGTACACTCCTCCTCGTGGTTAATTTTTTTATGTCAACACAAGCGAGAGAATCATTTCATCAGATGTAAATAATTTAAACACATGTGAAGTGCGAAGGAATACCACCAATAATGGAAATGGGTCCTAAGGTATGAGAAAAACCTAACACTGTGAAAAATGTTCTGAATGCAAAGAGTGAGATGGATCATCTAATCAAGTCCCAATGATACTCAACCTTATCAGATGCGAAATAACCACTAATGAGGCTAATGGCTACCAAAATGCTCTAGTTATGAGTCATATGTAGATAATGTGTCGAAGTTGATACAAGATGACATGATAATAAGAAGAGCAATGATGTCTCTCTTCCCTCAGCACGAAGTGATAACTCAAGAAGATCAAGATGAGGGAACCGGGTACCATATCCCTATGCTAGATGGGGGGGACAATTGACTCAAAGAGGAAGACTGAATGATAAGAGATGAGGAGACAAGAAATAGTATGACTCAAGACACTCCTATGTCTCCTCAAACTACCCATCCTAAAGGCCTAATGCTTCGAGAACAATGACAAATGAGACCCCCACCCAAGCTCACTCTAATTATAGACACAAAGTGTCGGCATGTGTAAGATAGATATTAAAATTTTGACCCATGAAAAACACTAGTGGATAGCCATTTATTCATGAAAGGAACAACACGGAGAACATGGCCACATGCTCATATAAGTAGGAAAAAATATGCGACACTTAGGCAAAGACTGAAGTAGATAACCGCAGGGAAAATACACTGCAAGGAAAATGTAGATAGCTATCTTAAAACTATAAAAAAACAGCAAGAAGGAAATATCGAAATGACAATGCGGAAAGGAAAGACAACTACTCTAGACCCAAAAATTTTTACCTCAAAGATTCCATGATTAAATCATCATACTCAAAGGACCAATGTAACCATGCATCCAAATCATTAGTCTGATGAGAGAGGTCAAAAAAGTAAACCTTCCAGGGGGACCCACCATGAAATCTCATATGACCCAAAACTGCCTTCATGTATTTTTTTTTGAAGCCTTAATTGAAGAGTTCTAGTTGAATGAAGGTTGGTTGGGACTTATAATATGGTATTTCAACAACATTAAGCATGAATATATGAGAGTTGAAACTCTTGGCATCTACTTGTTGAAATACCTCTAGCATCCTAAGCACAACTGGGTCACGATGAACTCTGATATCCAAGCTCTGATCAATCTTATGATCCTTAAGAACAACCTCGAGGTGCAAAATAGTAGGCAAAGTGCAAGGGAAATCATTCTATAGTTGAACCAAAAGTGGTTCATCCTACTGTAAAGGTGTCTGATCAAGTTGTTCTTGGACCATTGTTGTGACAAGAAAGTATGAAGCCTCTACTAAGATGGGCATGGATTAAATCAAATGTTGACTGATCTCGACTTGGTTAACCTGTGGTTCCTCCTCTTGAAAATTTTCATCCTCTTGAAATTTTTCATCTTCACTAATGGGAGGAACTAATCAACACTCTTGAGTATTCAAATTTTCACCTTCATCTTCTTGGAACTCCGCATGTGACTCAAATGGTGCAGTTGTTGGTTCCAGATCATCTAATATTGGTCTATAACACTCATGTTCATATTTGGGAACTTGATACAATGCAATTTGTGGTTCATCTTCAATAACAGAGACTTCATGTGCTTCTTTGACAATCAGTAGTTGAAATTCATGGATCAGAATGAATCCATAAGCTTCCATACAATCTCTTTCCAACTTAATAGAAACAACCTAGGCTTCCTCCATAGTTCGAGGTTCTGTATTCCTAAGAAAAATACCCAAAATTCCATCAAATGCCTCAAGATAAAAAATCAAAGCAAAAGCATCATTAGGACTTATAGTAATAGGAAATCTATAATATTTTTTTGAAAAGCGAGCATTAAAATCAGTGACAATTTTATCCCTATTCTTTTAAATATGAATAAAAGAATTAATTAAGGAAGCATTGCCTAGTTTATTTGCCCATCTTTTAGTAAAATTCTCTTGGAATGAATCCAATCCAGCAATGGAGGCATCTAGAATGGATTTGTACCATGTTTTTGTCTCCCCCTCAAGGGTCGATACAAACATCATCATCACCGCATCCTCATGTTCCACCTCAAAATCATCCAACAATATTGAAAAAATAGCCAAGTGGTCCTCAACTAATTCTCCCTACCTTCCTGCAAACAAAGGTAAGAATTTAAGCCATTTACATGTAGGAAATTCATGAGGATAATATGGGAATGCAACAAATCTTAGTGGGTCAAAATAATAAAATATCCACCTTATTGGTGCCTCACAATTGCAGCCATATTGTTAATATCACATAGAAATAACCACAAGTGCTACCCTACTACTAGCTCGAGATGGAAATAAAAATAAAGTTGAATATGTCAAAGATACACTCACCATGGTGCTCATCGAAAAATAACTTACCTAAAAAATCTTATGCTTACCAAATTCGAGAGGAGTTTTTGGTGAAATGATAGTTTTGTTCTAGAAATATGTTAGAGTTACTTCAATCTTGGAACTAGACCTTGTGAGGGAATCGAAACTGGATGATCTTCTTGTGTAACTTCCCCTGTGGAGTCATCCTTGTATCATATGGGGTCACCAAGTGACTTAGAAAAAAATAAATCAATTAAAGAAAAAAATCACCAATGTCGTTTTTAACAAGGTTGGCATTCCCCAGCAACGACACCAATTTGTTAGCACAAATTTCCACCCTCCAATTGAGTTGATAAACTTGTTATAACAACAATGAAAACTTGGTTAATTCAAGGAGTAATGGTCGTAAATTTTCACTCGACAAAATCCTCTATGTTTGTGCCAATGCTCACTAGCCTCTGGGGGGAGTCCCTTGGCACAATGAAGTGCCTTGCTAGCTGATCTAAGTTCTGATTTTTGTGTTCAAAAACAAAAAATCAGCGATTTGTTTTGTCTTGTACAATGTGTAAAAGAGGTCCAAAATAGTGAGAAAATTGATCTTATACGCTTGGAGGGAAACTGCAGGGTTAGCACAATGATGATAGATTGGAAAGAAGATGAAAAATATCCAAAACGATTGAAATTAACCATGACAAATAGTTCAGAAAATGACATATCAGATTACAAAATTACCATAATACCGCCAAGAAAATAGGTTTGAATGACAAACACACACTTCTTTATTGATTTGCTTACAATAGATATGATTACACCACACTTAGCAAGCCTACAACTGCTGAAAGATGAGCCACTATACTAGAGAACGAGAGAAGAGAATGAGAGAGACACTATGTTGCTACTGCAAGAACCGACGAAATAACCAATGGAAAGCCTCCAATATATATCTAATTAGGGTGCACATCCAAGGGAAGAAGAGAGGACGCATGAGAAGGATAATAATAGGAGCTAGGCGCATGATGGAAGCATGTAAAAAGGAAAAAATCAAAGTATGAGTGGATGTGGAATAGGAGTAGTGAGATAAGTGAGTGTGAGTGTGAGTTTGAATGCATGGAGAGAGGATAATGAGTGTGGCATACTTGTTTAAGGATGCATGAATGGAGTGAGTGGTGAGTTAAGTGAGAGTGAAAACAATGCCCAAGTCAATTGGAGTGAGGGGGTAGCTAAAGGATATATTTAGTTGCCACATGAGTGAAGCTCAGTTTAACTCAAGCATGAGGGAGACTATATGGCTAAACTCATGTGACCCCCCCCCTCTCCAATCATTAATTAATTATCACAAGCTCGAATATTAGGAATATGTGCCCTATGCTTATGTGGATGCCGCATCATTTCGTAGAGTTTCCACATGTCGACCTCTGAGGGTGCCACTTGGCATTGCATGGGTGATGACTGGACCTGCTAAATATAGACATTTCTAAAAATAGAATCGAGTTCCTAAGTTTTAGGAAAATTTCCACATCACCTAGGATGATTGGGAGAACACCGCCACATGTCACTATCTAAAAATAGACATTGCTAAAAATAGAATGTCGTCTGAATTCCCTTGACTCTATACTCATTGATCTCATCTTTCCACAAGGGATTCGAATATGTGATCATAACTGACATGTGATCCCTGGAGCTCAACTTGCTAAAAATAGTAATATGGGCCACATCATCTCGAAAAAGGTCCAAAAGACTTTGGATGTCTCAAGGATCAATACTGCATTATCAGAATATGAATCCAAGGCCTGGAGAAAAACTTGCTAAAAATAGAAAGTTCTTGCATGTCACCCGGAAAAGTGTCATCAGGCCTAGAATCATCCAAGGACTCATACTGTATTCTCATAACTGCTCCAAATTGTCAAGGGACCCACTCAAACTGTATCTCCTAAAAAATAGAAACATGTGTTGTATGTATACATCTCTCTCAAAAATGCCTCGAAACCAAGTCAACTCTAACTCTGAACCAAAAAACCATGTATCGATCATATACCTTCCTCTGATGGGAACCAACCTCTTTCTCAACACTAGTGCTAAACTCTATGATAATCTCAAAATTCCAACCAAAATGCTCCATGTTGGATCGTAACCCTCAAGATTTTCCATGGTGAAAATCTAAGGGTTAGAAAGACTGAGATCAATGAAGGGGTGTATTCCTTGGGTTGGACAGGTCGAGAGGAAGAGAGCTAGTGGAAAATTAGGTTAGTCGTAGGAGAATACCAATGGCTTGTGGGATTTTTTGAGTTGTGAGTGTACAGTGAGAGACCGCCCTCTTTTTTGGATTGTTATCCCTAGCTCTAGAGTGACTTTTTGTTGACATTTGGAACAAGTCTATGGTTGGGTGGAACGTCCATCCCAAAGCCGGTTGCACAATTGTTACTAAGAGATAAGTTTTTTATATGGTTTATGTTTGCATTATGAGATTATTGTTGTGCATGAACTATGTGTATGAGATTGATTTATATGTTGTTGTAATTTAGTTTATTAGTTGCATTTCATGTCTATTTTAGCATGTTGTAGGTTCATGTAAATAATAGTAATAGTTAACAGTTAAATCTAGTTGTAATTCGTGGTTGGAATCTACAAGAATTTAATTAGATAACGTATTTTTTAATTTAAGAGTTCTTCTACACTTTAATGTTCCTTACTTGGGCTAGGGGACATTACATTATGGTATCAGAGACTCTAGTTCAAATGTCGATCTTGTGTGGGCCAATACAACTATGAATTGGGAAAATTCACTGTTGCAAATTTATCTATGATGAATTTGGGAAAAAACAGAGAAAAATCATAGCGAAATCCCCAAATTCATGAGAAAAAGAATCAATTTTAAATGACCCAGACCTATTTAATATGTTCAATAGAGCCAATATGCAAAGTTGCAGACCTAAATTTGACTTTGAAGGTCGAATTTTGTGTGTCAATTTTCATTGTAGAGTTGTAGGAAGTTTAGTGAATCAACGTCCGACATTGTGTTCTATCTTGCAATCAACGACCTAGATTCATTTTAATAAATTTAAAAATTCATAAGGTTTCAATCATTTGAAAGGTTGAGTAGATCAACGACCGAGATTCATTTTTGGTGGTTGGGAAGCTGAAGCAAATCGATGGTCTATATTATCTTCAATCATTTGGGAGTTGAATCCGATCGACGATTGATATTATTTTTCAATGGGAGATCAACAGTCCAAATTCATCATGGATTTGGTCAAACTTTTGAAGTGTTGGAAAATTGCCAAGAAAAACAACCAATAGCCAATGGTCAGGTCAGTTGAATTATCAAAAAGTTTTCGTTTGTCCAAAATATATCTCCAACAGTAGATGGTCGATGGTCTAGCATCGACAGAGTTGGAAAAAGTTGGTAGAATGACGACCGAGATCATTTTTCAATGGGAGATTGACGGTCCAAATTCATTGGTAGTTTAGTCGAAAATTTTATAAAGTACTAGAGTTGGCCAAAGGAAATTTCCAACGGTCGAGTTAACCGGATTCAATGAATTGTTTTCAATCGCCAATGGAATTCATTGACAACTAATGGTCAAGTGTCATTTGATTTGATAAATTGTTTCAATCGAGCAAGAGAAATTGTCGATGGTCGATGATCCATGTTCAGTTGTCGGCTGAAATAGTGAGGTGCTTAGTTCAACCAAGAGAAATGATAAATGGTAGATGAAAAAAAGAGGGTGATTATGTGTCATGAAACATCAACATCCACGTATCATGCTACGTCAACCAAAGTTCCATGTTAGAGTCTATGTGCCATGCCATGTCAACATCCACATGTCATGCCACGTTAGCCAACATGGATGACCTATGGTTGATGGTTGACGGTCAGGTCAGTCGAATTGGAGAAGTGTTTTTTCATTCAATGGGGATAGCTGACAATCGGATCGACCAATTTAGCAAGGTTTTGCAATCATTTTCCAAGAGAAATGATTGACAACCAATGGTCAAAGATCAAGCATTGGGGAGATTCACGAGCATGTTTGGTTGTCGAAGAGAATCCCTACCGACCGATCGTAGATGGAGCTTGTATCAACGTTGGAAATTGATTTATGGGATTTGGAAAGGTTTAGTGGATCAATGGTTGAGATCTCATTTGATTTTGATATCATTGAATCATATTTAAAAGACTGTTACAATAGTAAAATAGTCAATTTTATATGAAATTTTCTTAATTTTTCATATTTTTGAAAGTCATTAACCTGTGAGGCATTTTTTAGGCCCAAAATGATGTTCTTAGGCAATCAAAATGCACAATAACAAAGTGTACCAATTTACACTATCTTTTCAACTCAAATAAAAAAGTCAGAGAGAGTTATGCAATGAGATACTCTAGGTGCAAAACATAGCTTGTATGATAAATTTATAGTCGAAACAGTACGGGTAAAATTTTGGTACCAGATTATTTCCTGAGGGAATAACTCCTTGCTCGGAAGTTTGTTTGGGGCATAAGAGTAGTCTATGGAAATATTATGATCCATAGAAGACATCCATGGATCCATATTTAGGATATTTGTATGTAAAAATGTGCAGGAAGAGAATGGAGACACATGTAGCATACATGTATAAATTGGGAAAAATAGTCAAAAGTTCTCTAGACCATAACTTTCAGCTTGGAGCTTAGATTTGAGAAAAAAAATAGTCGCTAGAAAGGTATTGAGGAGGAGAAGAGATATATCAACCCATAATTTTTAAATAGGAACAAAAATTTCTTAGAAAGTGATAAAATATATTTTTATAGAAGTAAAGGAGTAAAAATTACAACTAGTAAATGTTGTAACTTTTCTCTTAGAAATCATAATAAGGAATGTGTACAGTCATTACAATTTTTTTCACAGAGGAATGCATCTAAGGAATCAAAATTTGAATTGTTGCATTTTTTTCTTCATAAATTGACGAAGAAAAAACTTATATTCTAATTGATGAACTGTTTTATAATATGCATGTTCTAATAGTAATTGTTACATGCACATTTCTTGTAGAATTAGAGGTACAAGAAAACAACTTTGGTTATTATATGAAGGTTTGAGTTATGGAATATGCTAAGGGGTATTACAACCATGAGGAAAAGATCATAGGTATACATGTCAACATGGGAAATGTTGAGATGGATTCAAATGGATGAAGAGGTGGGCATGAGCTTGTAACTATGAGAAGTCTTCATAGGGAAGTGCAAATCTATAGAGAAGATAATGAAAGGATTATGAAGGATCGAGAAGATATACTTCATATTTTGAATATGTTGCATAAGAAATTTAACAAAGACTCTGGCACTAAGAAAGAAGCTAATTCTAGACAAGTGTTAACATCTAGATCCCAAAGCAATAGGGATGATCATGGGAATGATAGGAAGTTAAGAAGCACGAGAATAAGCCATCATTCTCTAAGGAAATCCACTAGAATAACTCATGCAAGTTCATGGCCAGGGAGTAGCCCAAGTGTGTCTCTTGTCAAGAAGCAGAGAAGAATGCCTAAGGAAGACATCTTGCAAGGTTAATTTGGGAAAATTAAGCCACCAAATTTCAATGGTGAGCACAAGAAAGGAGAAGAGGTCGAGGTTGAGGCATGGCTGTTGGAAATGAAAAACAAATTTCAGTTGCATGATTACCCATCAAGGGTAGAAGCTAGAATTGAAACCTACCACTTGCAAGGAAATACATCCATGTGTTGGAACCGGCTTAATAAAGCTAAGCACCTTGATGAGAAGAGGATCTCATGGAGCCAGTTCAAAGGATATTTCCACGAGAAATATTTGTCTAGACATTATTATGAAAAGAAGATGAAAGATTTATTTGAACTCAAGTTTGGAAGAATGACAATGAATGAATATGAGAAGAGATTCTTTGAATTTCTAAAGTATTTGGACTTCATAAAGGATGAGAAAGTCAAAATCCAAAGGTTTCTAAGTGGGTTTCCATGTTTCTATAGTGACAAGATTCAACATGATAACCTCGAGAATTTGGAGGAATTCATAAGGAGATAAAAGCATCTTTAAGAGCAAAGCAGAGGAAGACCCATTTTCCAAAAATCTTGGAGTGACAAGATGAAGGGTAAAAAGGATCAAAGGATCAAAGTTTTTAAGCCACCCTTTTTCAAGAAAAACACTCAAACAAATCAACAAGGTCATTCAACCCAAAATGAGCACAAGATTGTAGATTCATTTGGAAAAAGGTTGAGGCAACAACTTGTGTGATGTTGGGGATTGTTTCTCTAAAATATTGTTTTACGGTCTTAAGGTCAACCTCACGAGGATATGAATGCCCCTTCATTTTTAGAGAGGTGGTCCTCCTCTTTTTCTTATGATTTAAAGAAAACAAAATGAAACAAAAAAAAATTATGAGATGGACCAGACTTAATATTTACATTCACATTAAAGGAAAGCAACACCTGAGATTTTGGGACCGTGTGTATTTTAAAAGAAACTCATAAGTACAATATTTACAATGTGAATAAACAAAATTCATACAAAATATAAAGGATTGATATCTCCATCACAACATTCATCAAAACATTTAGTGATACCACAAATAGAGAGAATAGGGAATGGATCACAAATAAAAGAGAGCTTTAAATTATCATTCCATAAAGCGCCAAAAATATTATGATAGATAAAACATTTGGTAACTCAAGATTTTGATCAAATTCTTTGAGAACACGGTAATGTAATATCCTTAGTAGCTCTCTTGGAGTCTCAAAAATAATAATGAGTCTTTAAATACACAAGTAAATGTCTTTAAATAAAATAAAAATGCATTCTCCCTTTGAAGAGAATTGGGACTGGATCTCGTGAACCATAAAATGAAAAGACATGGAATATTGAAAGAAAAACAACCAAGAATAATCCTAAATTTCACAAAATACCAAGAAGATAAAGGCAAGATGACAAATGATTGTAGCAAAAAATGGACCGAGGAAAAACTGAAAGGATAAATTTTATTTCTGACTCACTGTAATGGAAAAAATATCATCTTTTACTTGCTTGTGGCTGGCTCGTTTAAACTTATATGTTGTTGTTGAGGTGGCACAATTTTTTATACTTATAGGTTGGCATTTTTATTTTAGTTAAATTCCCACTACGTACTTCATTGGTGTTAGCACTATGTAAATTTCTTGTTTGAGGAAGCAAATCACAAAGGTAACCACAAAACCACTTTAGAACTTAAAAATAGCCTTTTCAGTTCAGAGAGGGATCTCTCCTATCACTTGGTCTCTGAAATATAGTTTTTTTGTTAGGGATCAATGGCTAGATATTTGAATAGATGAAGGGATTTATAAATTTTGATGGCAAGAAGGAAAGGAATTTGTTGGGCAATGGAGTCAACTTTGAAACAAATGGAATCAGTGACTCATAGGTAGAACTATCAAGGAAGCAAAGGCTAGGTAGGTGATAATATTTCATTTTTTAAATTTGTTGTTATAGGATGGAAGAAGGATAAAAACACATAACAACATTCATAGCACCAGTTAAGATGAATTCTGATTGAGTTAAGAGGAAATGACAGTGCTTAAAATGCTTGAATCTAAAGCATCATTTTCAGATGAATTTCACACAATTTGTTTTCCAATCTAAGCATATATGAATTGCATATTAAAAGAGAAAGAAAACAAGAAGTACATACATGAAAGAGAAAAAATACTTTAGATCACCACCACTAGAATCTTTGGTATGAAAAGTTTTGGACTTCTGCACTAGTATTTCATTTAACTTCAAAACATTTATACAAAGTTCAAGAAAAATATCATGTGTGCTTCTGCCAACCATTTGTACATTCAAAATGATCAAATATATAAGAAAAATACATTCCTAAGCTAGAGAAGTTGAACTTCACTACTATCCTTTAACTTTGGATCTGATTACATCAAAGAAGGAACAAACTGTAAACCACTTGCTAAAAATAGCAATTCACTTTTACCATATATAATGCATAACAATATTCTTGACAATAAGAGATTCTCCAATATATATTCAACCTTGAAGCTGATGTGAGTCATCTAGTACAGCTATAGGAGAATATTGAACCGATTTGAGCACTGACAAGGCTCCTTGACACACTGTGTAGCGATTTGATGCAACTCATTGTGTAACTGCAACCTACATCAATTTCGTAGCGAGTTTACACAACATGTTGATCTTCTTCAATAAACTTTGTTTACGTGGTGGATGAAAAATTGTTGGATGGTGAGAATGATTGTTGTATCATCCATCAAGCATTACTCATTGTCCTTTTACCTTTTGTGTACTTACAACACTTGTGTAGCGTGAGGTCGCTATGCAAATTTTGTACAATTCTATTTTCCAGCCAAAACTCAAAACGGTTTAATCCTTGGATTATCAAAAAACAAAACTATGAAAACATGAAAACTATATCTTAGCCACCTCTATAATTAGGTCCAAATTTCCCCTGGATTCATCATAATCCTTTATCCTTAGCTTCAAAAACCTATTTTCTTGTCTCAATGACACATTATGTCTTTTTCAAATTTCTCACTTGCCTAAAGAAAAGTGCATTTCTACTCAACTTGACTGGGCACTTGAGAGAGTTGCACATGCATTTTTTATGGCTGCTCTACATTCCTAAAAGTGTCTCTCAATATTTAGTTTTGATATTTTTTTCTCTTCCCTGAGATGAATAATTAGGTCTTGAGCTTCCCTTAATTGTTTATTGAGCCACTTGATATTTTTCTCACCCTCTCTCGGTGAAGTGTGAATCTTTTCAGTTGATACAGGTTGGCCCTGTGCATGTGTCTCCTCTGCAAGATTCTAATCTGAAACTATCTTTCTAGCTGGGGATCGTGTTAAAGGGGTTGTAGGTTTAGTCAAATCCATTGTTTTAGGACTTTTCATGATTTCTTTCCCTTTAGAACCTTCTAGAACCTTTGAAAATGATTCCTTATTTAAACCTATTGCATCTTGTGATGTTTTAATATCATAAACCCTCTCAGCCAATTTCATCTTCATATCCATGTTTTCATGAAAGGATTGAGCTATGACATGTTGAGCTTCTTTAAGTTTATCATGTAACCCTCTGATTACTTGGTATTTCTCTCCTAACTACATCTGATCTTTATCCACTTCTTGCACTGAGTGTTCAACAGATTATGTATGAAGGGCAAGTACAAGTAGTCATTTGGCAGTTGACCTTGTGATTGGACTACTCAATTTTGGTGTTTCATCCACCTCATCGGCAAAGTGTAGCTTTCTATCTTTCTTCTTAGTTGGTTGGCTTGGTGAAGAATCTTCAATTTCCTTTCATTTCCCCCTACCATGTCTTGCGGACCCTTTCTCTTTCCCACTTGAATCATTAGAAGCCATTTTCTCAGAAGATGATGGGGTATCTCCTTTGGGGTCTAAAGGAATGTTTTTTGAAGCTAAGAAAGACTCCCAATATCTATTCAATTTCTTGACCTCTTCCACCACTAGCAACTTTACCAAAGAGAAATGAAACAAACTGGTCTTAAGTTGATCATCCCTAGCCTATACTCTTTCTGACATTTTACCTAAGCTTTTGTATAGGTAACAAGGTAAATTTAAATTATTATTTCCCGTGAAATAAATTAAAAGCCTTATGTTATACAGGTATACTCTGTCAAATCTTCCCTCAAAAGTGAAATATCATTGAACCACTCTTAAAAAAAATTCATAATGCTCCAAAATGCACTCTCTTGGATTAGTAGCACCAAACTACTGGTTTTTGTACTTCAGTTTCAAGAAATCAATGTAGAAAAATGGATCAAGAGGCATACCTTTAAACCATTTACCCCCCTCAAATGGAATCTTAGTTGTAGCAACCATTGTCTCCTCTGATACCTGGAAGGTAATGTCAACGATCCTCGTTTGGAAACCATTGAAATTGATGGAAAAGTCCTTCGTTAACTACACATTGTATCCTTGAATATTTTCATAAAACTTCATGCACCCAACTTGCTCAAATGAAACCCTAAATGCAGGATCAAAATTCACCAATTTAAAGCTCTGTGGCTCACATCTCAACACACTGCCTCCTTTATTATATTTCTTTTTATCTTGAGTTTCCATGCTGCAGATGTAGGATAAAACATTGAGACTGGTAAAGACAAGGAATTTCAAGGCTAAAACTCTGAAAAAAAACTTTACACAGCGGAAACAAGGTTAGGGTTTCCTCAATTGTGTCAAACAGAATCAACAATACAATAATCATGTCTTCATATTTCATGCATATGTTGGATTACTGAGAGGGGGGGTGAATTAGTAATGAGCAATTATACCAATTATCAATCCTTTAAACCACAATGTATATTCGTTTACTTATTCAACCATGTTCATATGTTGATCATCAATATCTTAGTATATCATAAGCATTAAAATTGATCAGTGCATAATAAACAATAAAAAACACATCCACACAATGAACAATACACCAATATTTATGTGAAAACCCAATGCGGGAGAAAACCATGAAATGTTTTTTTTATATGTCAATAATTACAGTCAAGGAAGCACCAACTTCCAATTCTCCAGCTACAACTGGAAGGAGGCTCTAACCCCCTAGTTTCTTAGGTTACAACCTAAGGGAAGCTCCAACTCCCCAATTCTCTAGATACAACCAGAAGGAGGCTACAACCCCCTATGTTCTCTGACTACAACCAAAAGGTGGCTACAACCACCTATCCTTTCCCCATCCAACCACCCTAAAATATAAGTAGAATGATGGAACCACTTTCACATTGTCACTATGAGATATATTGTTGTAAACCTATACCAATCTGTGCCACTAACCTATAATCAATCTATGCCATTGTCCTATAACCAATGTGTACATGTGCCTTGTGTTGGATTACTGAGAGGGGGGGTGAATCGGTAGTAGAGAAATTAAATCCTTTTTAACCATACAATGCAAGTGTATATCAATGTAGAATTATAATCCAATAGTTTCATAGTAAATAAACAATGAACAACTGATCAATCATACACAATACACTAGTATTTTTACGTGGAAACCCAAATCGGGAGAAAACCACAAA
>JASDQU010504631.1:26901-40161 GCA_032191745.1 Picea mariana | reverse complement strand
TGAAGTTGATGCACCAAATATAAATGAGATCATTTAATGAAGGCGCCTTGGTATAATGTAATCAGACCTTGAGCGCCCCGCTCTCGTCTGAAGTAGATGGAGGCATTTATAGTAGTAAATGTAAGTAGGTAGAATTTAATTCTAGATTAGACTGTTTGAGAGCGCAAGAGGGAAATGGGATATAGACACCCTCATTGTGCATTGTAACATTATTCAGGAAGAATTAGAAGAATTCTGATCATTTGAGAAGAGAAGCAGAGAGTTTTGTAGAAACACCCATGTATAGTTATTTGGATTAATAGAAGAAATTGATTCAAGTTCATGGTGTTGTGTTTGTTCTCTGTGTATGTGTGTTAATTGATATGCTCATGAGTATTTACTTCATGTTATGCATTTGCTTTACATGCTATGTATGAATGATTTCTTACTGAGTTTTTGAAATCTGAGAAAGGAAGTAGAAGGAATGAGTTTCAATTGTTTCTCTATCTGAGCAAGGATTCATGCAAGGAGTGTAGTTGAGGTCATCTGCAAGGAGTGCGTTGACAGAAAGCTCAGATAGTTTAACTCTTGTTCTCGTTCACCCAGAAGTGAAATTGGGTTATAGGAGCCATGCAAGGAGTGCGCAGGCCCAGTGAAGACTCAGAATTGTGAGTCTGAGTGAAGTATTGAAGGACTGTTGTTGCAGGTGTGTGCAGAGTCGAGGAGTTCTTAGGTATTTTGAAATATCTGAAGATTTCCGCAAGAAGTGTGTGCAAGGACCCTCTTTGAAGTTGAATTTGTGTAGAAGCTCAGGAGGGATAAGGCTTTCGAGATTGTCGAAGAGAAGCACTGTAAGATTCATGCTGTGGAGTGTTTAAAACAGGCATTGCATAGTTGCACCACAGGAAGACAAATTTCGTGGAGGAATACTTGGTCATTCTCAAAAAGAATCGCCAAAGGGAGGAAATCGACGGTCGGGATCTTGTGGAGAGGATTTGTAAAATCCCATCAACCGTTGGATCTGCCAAAGAAGCAAGGAGGTTACGGCCACATTCGGAGTTCAAGCTCCAAGAGTCATGAGTCGTTGGATCATTGACTAGTTACCCATCAGCCATCAGATCAGACAGGAGCTTCACGAGGGTTACCATCGGGATTCAAAGGATCGGTAGTCCCATGGTCGAATGTTTTTCGACATTTGAAACCCCGAAGTCTCGAGAAGATCTGGGTCATCCGTCAGTTGGACATGTGGCGGAGATCGAGGCTTCAAGAGTTTAGGAAATCAGAAGTCTCGTGGATAGGAGATCGGGGAAGTCCATAGTGAAAAACCCGACATAATCTGAGCCGTCTGTTCAGGGAGACAGGTGTCAGGGATCTGAAGAGAGTCGGGATATCTGGCATCGAGAAATCGGAGTTCCTAAGGACAAGAAAGCTGGGACATCACAAGTCTCGAAACCTCGGAGAAATCGGGACCGTTTGTCAGAGGGGACGCATGGAAGAAATCAGTGCCATCGAGAAAAACCCCGACAAGGAGGTTGTCCATCAGTGTTTGGGTCATTGGGATATCGGGGATCCTAGTGACAAAGAGTTTACGCATTTTGAAATCGCAAACCGTGAAACCCCGATAAGGAATATGACTACGGTCATATAAGGAGCGGTCACGTGGATATAAGGCTTAGCCCGGGAGGCTAAGGCAGCAGGGGAGCGTATCGGGGTTAGGGAAAAGGTAAGTCCCGAAACTCATTGCATTTGGATTCATGAACTCACAAACTCCAAAATCTCGATGGAGGTGACGGGTGTCGAGAAGTCAACCCTTACGTGCATCGAGGATCGACTTTTTGTGATTCTTGGAAATCACAGCAGCGGGAATCACAAAACTTCGAAACGCGATTTCCCGACAGGCTAAAGGAGTGGACCACAAAAGGAGTCAGCGAGGTGGACAGGTGGCATATTTATCGAGGTTTGGGGTTTGGAAAAGCTAAGTGTTTGGGACATCACGAGTGCCGAATTACTGACAGGAGAAACTCCGATATGGACGCGAAAGGTCAGCGTTGACCTGCATCAGGGTTCATGGTCTTAAGAATCCAAAACCACGCGACCATGGGACTCACAAAACTGCGAAGTCTGATTTCCCGATAGAACAAAGGAAGATCTACTGAAGAGTTTTTTGTGAGTGGAAAATTTCTCGATAGAGAAATAGAAGAACCTTTAGTTCTTCAGGCCGAGGAAGGAGGGAAAGATCCTGTGAGAGGACATGCCTAGCGGGCGTGCCTGCGTCAAGTGGTATCAGAGCTTAGAGAAGCTTCTTTTCTTTCTGTAGTAGGGAGAAGGATAATTTCACCATGCCGTTGAGGAGAAGAGATAGACAATCACCTGATTCAGAGGAAGAAAGGGAGATGCCCAGAGGTAGGGGTAGGTAAGTGCAGAATCCAGACATGGAGAGAGAAGTGCGTAATATTCATGCCAGAATGGAGGACATGGAGACGTCACAAAGGCACAAAGCTGATGCAGGAGATATCAGTGAATCCTAAAGTGAATATGATGTTGGACATGGAGAAGAAGAAATCCCAGCAGAAGATGTAGCAAATGAGCGCTTACTTAAAGCTGTTGCAAGAATGGGTGCCAAGGTGAAAATGGACATTCCAGTTTATGAGGGAAATCTGGATGTATAAGAGCTTCTAGACTGGATTAGAGCTCTGGAAACCTATTTCGACTATGAAGATATTGAAGAGGAAAAGAAATTCAGGAATGTCGTCACGAGATTAAAAGGACATGCAGCCTTGTGGTGGGATGAACTACAAGCTGACAGGCATTGCCAAGGCAAGCAGAAAATTAAGAGCTGGGACAGGATGATTGCAAAGATGAAGGCAAAATTCATTCCCAGGGACTATCAAATTTCTCTTTTCAAGAGGATGCAGAACCTGAGATAGAAGCTGATGACAGTAAAGGAATATACTGAAGAGTTTTACAGGTTGAATATCAGGGCATGTCATCGTGAAAGCAATGATGAGAAAGTTGTCAGATATATGAATGGCCTGAGATATGAGATTCAGGATGAAATGAGTATGGCAGCCATCCGAACGATAGAGGATGCTTATCAAATTCAAAGGCAGAGGAGAAGTTGGGCCGAAAGCAGAGTCAGAGGGGCCAAGGCAGAAGTCAGCCCAAAGGAAAGTTAGTTTCCCAGGAAAGAACCTAGAATCCCATGGACGACTGGAAGAAACCCCAGACTCGGACAGAGAGAGGCGGAAGTTCACAGTGAGGGTGATATGCTGAGCAAAGAGAACAGCATACTGAGCAGAGAGGAGGATATGCTAATAATAATAGGTTTCCTCGTACCAGAGGTAGAGGAAGAGGAAGAGGTGGAGTAATCACATGCTTCACATGTGGAAAAAATGGGCACAAGTCATTTGAGCATCCAGAGAAAAAGAAAGAGGCTGGAGAGACTCACATCATCGAGGCACAGAGGCGAGATGTTGAGGCAGAATACGCTGAAGGCAGAAGATCACTGGTGATGCAAAAAGTCCTTTTGACACCAGAGAAAGAAATGGAAAGCTCAGCCCAAAGAAACAGTCTTTTTAGGACTGCTTGCAAGACCAAGGATAGAGTATGCAAGGTCATTGTGGACAGCGGTAGCACTGATAATCTCGTTTCAACCGAGATGGTAGAAAAGCTGGAGCTAGAGACGATTGATCATCCAAGTCCATATAAAGTTTCGTGGCTACAAAAAGGACATCAGTTAAATGTCACTAAACAATGTTTAGTTGAATTTAAGATAGGAGGATATAATGATAAAATACTCTGTGATGTTATTCCTATGGATGTCTGTCATTTATTGTTGGGTAGACCATGGAAATATGATAGAAATGTGATTCATGATGGAAGGATGAACACATACACCCTGGAGAAGAATGGGAGAACCCATATGTTGCATCCAACTGAGGATAAAGAGATGAAGCCGGAAGTAAGCAATACAGTACTTCTCATGAGTGGGAAGGAACTTCTTACGGAGGTTAAGAAGAAGGAGGATCCACAATTCTTTGTGGTCAGAAAACCGAAGATTGTTCTGACTAGCACAAGAGTAGACGATTTGCCAGGAGAAATTCAGGAACTACTGGAAGAGTTCGCTGATACAGTAGTGGACGAATTGCCTCGTTCATTGCCACCAATGAGGAGTGTGAGTCATCATATTGATCTCATACCAGGAGCCAGTTTTCCAAACAAAGTCGCATACAGATTGACACCGTAGGAGAATGAAGAGGTCAAAAGACAAGTCCAGGAGTTGTTGTACAAAGGTTTGGTCAGGGAAAGCTTGAGTCCATGTGTTGTTCCGATAGTACTCAGTCTGAAGAAAGATGGAGGCTGGAGGATGTGCACTGATTCAAGGGAGATTAACAAGATAACTATCAGGTATAGATTTCCATTGCCAAGGATGGATGATTTAATGGATTGCTTAAGTGGAGAAAAAAAAATTTCAAAGATTGATTTGAAGAGTGGATATCACCAGATTCGTATGAGAGAAGGTGATGAATGGAAAACAACATTCAAGACAAACGAAGGTTTGTATGAATGGCTTGTTATTCCTTTTGGCTTAACAAATGCGCCAAGTACCTTTATGAGGTTGATGAATGAAGTCCTGAAGGATTTCATCGAAAAATTTATTATCATATATCTGGATGATATACTGATTTTCAGTAAAACGGAAGTTGAACATCTGAAGCATTTAGCCATTGTGATGAAAAGATTACAGCAAGAGAAGTTGTTGATAAACATAAAGAAGTCCTTGTTCATGAAGACAAAAATCATTTACTTGGGGTTTGTTATTTCAGAAAATGAGTTGAGGATGGATCCAGATAAGGTGGAAGTGATTAAGAATTGGCCATCACAAGGAACATATTTGAGGTGAGAAGTTTTCATGGATTGGCTAGTTTCTACCGGAAATTCATCAGGAATTTCAGTGGAATTAGTGCAGCAATCATGGATACAGTAAAGAAAAGACATAAATCTTTTCACTGGACTGAAGAGGCTGAGAAGAGTTTTAATTTGTTGAAACGGAAGATTACGGAACAACCAATTATGGTGTTACCGGATTTTCAAAAGACATTTTAGGTAAAATGTGATGCAAGCGGGTTTGCAATAGGAGCAGTCTTAAGTGAAGATGACAGACCAATTGCATATTTCAGTGAGAAGCTGAATGAGGCGAAGATGAATTATTCCACATATGACAAGGAATTTTATGCCATCATCCAGGCATTGAAGAAAATGGAGGCACTATTTGATTCCAAAGGAATTTGTTTTGTATAGTGATAACCATGCATTGCAATTTGTGACTCAACAGGAAAAGTTGAATCAGAGGCATGTTAAATGGGTTGAATACATGCAGAATTTCACATTTGTGATTAAACATATTTTTGGTATTGCTAACAAAGTTGTTGATGCTTTGAGCAGGAAGTGTTTGATGTTGCAGGAGTTCAAAGTCAAGACATTAGATTTTGATGATCTCAGAGACATGTACGCAGATGATCCAGACTTTAAGGAAGCGTATGAAGCAGCTGAGAATCCAGTTCTCAGAGATAGCAGCAAATGGGCCAAATACATGATCCAGGAAGGGTTGTTGTTTAAAGGCAATCAACTGTGTATTCCAAATTGCTCCATGAGGGAGAATCTGCTGAAGGAAAAACACAGTGGAGGATTGGTCGAACACTTCGGTCATGATAAGACATTCATGAAGCTGAGTGAGTCATACTTTTGGCCAGGGATGTGAGCAGAGGTCAAGAGGTTTGTAGATAGATGCAGGATTTGCCAGCATTCAAAGGGAAGGAAGCAGAATGTGGGTTTTTATCAACCATTTCCCATACCTAAGAAGTCGTGGGATGAAATTAGCATGGATTTCATATTGGGATTTCCAAGGACATAAAGAGGATTTGATTCGATCTTTGTGGTAGTGGATATATTTTCCAAGATTGCACATTTTATCCCATGTCAGAAAACCAATGACGCGACACACATCGCGAATCTGTTTTTCAAAGAGGTCATTCGACTTCACGGCTTACCCAGAAGTATAGTTTCGAATAGAGATACAAAGTTCATGGGACATTTCTAGAGGACATTATGGAAGAAGCTAGGGACTAACTTGATGTTTAGTTCTTCTTATCATCCTCAGATGGATGGGCAAACAGAAGTGGTGAACATAAGTCTAGGAGACTTGCTGAGAAGCTTGGTGATGGAGCACCACATCCAGTGGGATAGTATATTATTGCAGGCAGAGTTTGCTTATAACAACTCAGTGAACAAGAGCACAGGAAAAAGTCCATTCCAAATTTTATATGGCATGCAGCCCAGAGGATTTTTTGAATTGAGGGATTCGGAACAAACTGTGACTAGAAGCACAAGTGCCGAAGAGTTCGCAGAGGCGATGAAAGAACTTCACGGCCAGGTGAAGCAACGACTGCTAGATTCAAGTCACAAATATAAGCGCAGAGCTGACCAGCGGAAGAGACAACTTCAGTTCAAGGTTGGTGAATTAGTTCTAGTGCACTTGAGAAGAGAAAGGTTCCCAAGAGGAACATACAATGAATTGAAAATGAAGAAAATCAGACCATGCAAGGTCTTGAAGAAAATGGGAGAGAATGCTTATGAGATTGAGTTACCGGATGGAATCAGAATTTCTCTGATATTCAATGTCTTAGATTTATACCCATACAAAGCTGAGGAAGTAGGAACAAGTGGTGAACAGCCAGAAGTTCAGTGGCAGAAGCAGATTCCAGTTGCAGAGAAGCCATAGATGGAACAGATACTGGATAAACGAGTGGGTAAGAAGACCAGAAGGAAAGAATACTTTGAATATTTGGTCAAATGGAAGGGTCATCCATTTGAAGATGCTAGATGTGAGACTGAAGCAGAGATTTCGAAGCATGGACAGACCGTGCAGGAGCTCATGGATAGGAGCCAATGAAAGTTTTCAAGCGAGGGAGTATGATGCAGGAGCATCTCTCACATCAAGCGAGCCAGCGCAGAATGCAAAAGACAGCTGGAAGGCATCCAGCACAATTTTTTTAAATTTCCCTTGAAGTTGATGTGCCAAATATAAATGAGATCATTTAATGAAGGCACCTTGGTATAATGTAATCAGACCTTGAGCGCCCCGCTCTCGTCTGAAGTAGATGGAGGCATTTATAGTAGTAAATGTAAGTAGGTAGAATTTAATTCTATATTAGACTGTTTGAGAGCGCAAGAGGGAAACGGGATCTAGACACCCTCATTGTGCATTGTAACATTATTCAGGAAGAATTAGAAGAATTCTGAGCATTTGAGAAGAGAAGCAGAGAGCTGTGTAGAAACACCCATGTATAGTTATTTGGATTAATAGAAGAAATTGATTCAAGTTCATGGCGTTTTGTTTGTTCTCTGTGTATGTGTGTTAGTTGATATGCTCATGAGTATTTACTTCATGTTATGCATTTTCTTTACATGCTATGTATGAATTATTTCTTACTGAGTGTTTGAAATCTAAGAAAGGAAGTAGAAGGAATGAGTTTCAATTGTTTCTCTATCTGAGCAAGGATTCTTGCAAGGAGTGCAGTAGAGGTCGTCCGCAAGGAGTGCGTTGACAGAAGGCTTAGATAGTTTAACTCATGTTCTCGTTCACCCAGAAGTGAAATTGGGTTATAGGAGCCGTGCAAGGAGTGTGCAGGCCCAGTGAAGACTTAGAATTGTGAGTCTGAGTGAAGTATTGAAGGACTGTTGCTGGAGGTGTGCGCAGAGTCGAGGAGTTCTCAGGTATTTTGAAATATCTGAAGATTACTGCAAGAAGTGCGTGCAAGGACCCTCTTTGAAGTTGAAGTTGTGTAGAAGCTCAGGAGGGATAAGGATTTCGAGCTTGTCGAAGAGAAGCATTGTAATATTCATGTTGTGGAGTGTTTAAAACAGGCGTTGCATAGTTGCACTGCAGGAAGACAAATTCCGTGGAGGAATACTTGGTCATTCTCAAGAAGAATCGACAAAGGGAGGAAATTGACGGTCGGGATCTTGTGGAGAGGATTTGTAAAATCCCATCAACCGTTGGATCTGTGAAAGAAGCGAGGAGGTTATAGATGTGTTCGGAGTTCAATCTCTAGGAGTCATGATTCGTTGTATCATTGATCAGTTACCCGTCATTTGTCGGATCAGACAGGAGCTGCACGAGGGTTACCATCGGGATTCGAAGGATCAGTAGTCCCATGGTCAAATGTTTTTCGACATTTGAAACCCCGAAGTCCTGGGAAGATCTGGGCCATCCGTCAGTTGGAAACATGGTGGAGATCGAGGCATCAGGAGTTTGGGAAATCATAGGTCTCGTGGATAGGAGATCAGGGAAGTCCATAGTGAAAACCCTGGCATAATCTGAGCCATCCATTCGGGGAGACAGGTGTCAGGAATCCGAAGAGAGTCGGGATATCCGGCATCGGGAAATCAGAGTTCCTGAGGAAAAGAAAGTTGGGAAATCACAAGTCTCGAAACCCCAGAGAAATCGGGACCGTCCATTAGAGGGGACGCGTGGAAGAAATCGGTGCCATCGGGAAAAATACTGACAAGGAGGTTGTCCATCGATGTTTGGGTCATCGGGATATCGAGGATCCTAGTGACAAAGTGTTTACGCATTTTGAAATCACGAACCACAAAACCTCGATAAATAATATGACTATGGTCATATAAGGAGTGGTCACGTGGATATAAGGCTTAGCTCGGGAGGCTAAGGCAGTAGGGGAGCGTATCGGGGTTCGAGAAAAGGTAAGTCCCAAAACTCATTGCATTTGGATTCGTGAACTCAGGAACTCCAAAATCACGACAGAGGTGACGGGTGTCGAGAAGTCAACCCTTACATGCATCGGGGATCAAAATTTTGTGATTCTTGGAAATCATAGCAGCGGGAATCGTGAAACTTCGAAATGCGATTTCCCGACAGGCTAAAGGAGTGGGCCACGGAAGGAGTCGGCGAGGTGGACAGGTGGCAGATTTATCGGGGTTCGGGGTTTGTAAAAGCTAAGTGTTTGGGACATCGGGAGTGCCGAATTGCCGACAGGATAAACTCTAATAGGGACGTGAAAGGTCAGCGTTGACTTGCATCAGGGTTCGGGGTCTTAAGAATCCAAAACCATGCGACCACAGGACTCGCAAAACTGCGAATTCCGATTTCCCGATAGAACAAAGGAAGATCTACTGAAGAGTTTTCTTTGGGTGGAAAATTTCACAATAGGGAAATAGAAGAACCTTTAGTTCTTCAGGCCGAGGAAGGAGGGAAAGATCCTGTGAGCGGACGTTCCTAGCGGGTGCGTCTGCATCACTATGGCTTACCAATCTCATCACTATTATGATACATTGTTATGCTCTTCCTGCATCAGTGTCTCTCTCCTCGTGCCTACTGCACTTTTTGTTCTACTCTCAGATATTCCTTTTTGTTCCTTGCTTCTTTTATGCTTTATGCTCTGTGTATTATTTCCATTCTATGCACCACGCCTCTTCTGTGTGCTTCAGCTCTTGCACACAGCATGCTTCTACCTGCATGAAAAACACTCAATAGTAGCCACTCCCTCTTCTTTGTTCTATGTCTCTTTATCATATGTCAATTGTCTCTATGATGAGTCTTCATTCCACTGGTAGTTACCTCGAGACTCTTCAACTTCTCTGGCGATCACCCTCCAGCTCCTCGAGTTCTCTGGTAGATGCAATCAGTCATTTTCTGTAGTTACAATCAATCTGTCTCTTAGAAGTTACTAAGAGAACCTCTACGCACTCATGTCTTTGGCGCCTTTTTTCCCTTTCTGAGAAATCTACATAGTGGGCACTAGGTTTTCTGGCTAAGCCCCTTCCTTTAACATGACCATTGGTGGTGACCATATGCCTAACCAATAGTCATTTCGCAATTTCTCATTTCAGGTGATCGACTATGAGTCACCTCGATTTTCCCAACTCACGAAACTCTCAGGTGGAGCCTAGCATCACTAGCTCCTTCCCTTCTCTTCCACTGATGTGACCACAACCCTATTTGAAAAGGCATTTTTCAATTTCGGCTATCTCTATTGTAAATCCTAGCGATGTGCTAGCTCCTCCCTTAACCTTCATCAATGTGACCACCAGCTGTGACCAAGGGCCAAGAAAGAGGGATGCTTCGCAATTTCACATATTGTGAACTCCTGCTATGAGTTGCCTCAAAACTCCCAACTCATGAAACTCTGGAATTCTTCATATCAGATTAACGGTCAATATATCTCCCTCTGATCGACGGCTATGATCGTTTCACAACTTCACATATCGCAAGTTCCTACAACTCTCACCTTTGACTTCTCCATCTCGTGAGTCAGTGAAATTTTGATCTCTCACCACATGTCCTCTAGATCCAATGACCCAGATCATTTCTCGGAGTTGGAGGATGGCTCTTAGTCATTATCCTCTTCACAGTTGTACTGGATCCAACGGTTTCTATCCCTTCATGCTCTGATTCGACGACTGAGGTATAATATCCTCCTCTGCATGCTCCACCTTTCTGGACTCTGATCTAACAGACATCGAGTATTTGGGATTGGTGATCCAATGGCCACTGTCACTCCTCCTCCTGAGCTTTGGCTTCTTCAAATATCTAAGTGTCAAAGGCCACGACATTTGATCCTTCTGTGTGCCTTGATGTATGGGATCATGTCTATGTGTCTCAGAACGTTATTTCTCCTCAACTTTGGAAAAATTTACCCTCATCCCTGGCACACACTTGCGGTCTGCGTTGAACACTACACTATCTGTGTGCAACTGTACACTATCTCTTCTGAGCTTCTCAAGCTTGCTCATATGTGTCTTCCCAAAAGAATTTTGGTGCCCACCTAGCACATTCTACCTTTCTCATCTTCTGGTCTCTCGAGCTTTGGTTCGTTGTTGTTCTTTTCTGTAAACATGCCATCGTCGTTGTTGTTCTTGCCATCAATGACAAGCACACTCTGCCTATAAGCATGCCAACACTTCTCTCTCATTTATGCTTCTTCCTTCTATGCTACTATGTTGGCTTCCAAATAATGTTTTTTATATTTAAGATTTTCTTCAATCTTTTTGGCTTCTTTTAGCTAATTTCTCAAGTTATTGATGACATGTTGGGCTTCTTCAAAAGTGTGAGCACTTTCCTTTTTTTTCATCAATTCTTTCTTGAGTGACTTGTTTTCTTCTCTTTCTTTTCTTAATTCATATAAAGCACCAATCAATTATTCTTCATAATGTCTTATTTTTCAATTATTTTTTCTGCCTCATTTCCTTCATGGAATTCCATTTCAAGATGTCCACATTTTTCACAATTAAAGAAAAACAACATACGTATGTTGATTGTGTACTCTTCATATTATGAATCTGTTTGACATGGTGAACATATTTCTTTTTGATCTGTACTTGCATCTTCTTTGGAATTTTCTGAATCCCTGATGAGTGAAGAATATATATTATGTAATTTATCCCAAATTTATTTGAATGATGAACATTTACCAACCTTTTCTCTTACCAGATTAGGTAATCCTTCCCAGATGAAATACGTTGCTATTTTTTTATTCTTCTTGGCTGCAGTCGTTGCCCTTTTTGAACTATCATTTCTTGTAATGGCTGATAGCCAAATATAATTCCCATGTGCCTGTAAAAATACTTTCATGCTTCTAGTCCATATCTCATACTTTAAACCATTCTGACAATTAAACAGTGGTACTCCATTCTCAGAATAATCCTGAAGAAACTAGCTCTGATACCAATTGTTGGATTACAAAGAGGGGGGTGAATCAATAATAGAGCAATTAAATCCTTTTTAACCATAAAATGCAAGTGTTATATCAATGTAGCATTATCATCCAATAGTTGCAAAATAAATAAACAATGAACAAATGAGCAATCATACACAATACACCAGTGTTTTTAATTGGAAACCCAGAGCGGGAGAAAACCACGAAATGTTTTTTCTTATATGTCTTTAATAATTACATTCAATTGAAGCACCAACTTCCTTTGTTTTCCAGTTGCAACTGGAAGGAGGCTCCAACCCCCTAGTTTCTCATGCTACAACCTGAGGGAAGCTCCAACTCCCCAATTCTCTGGCTACAACTAGAAGGAGGCTACAACCCCCTATGTTCTTCGGCTACAATTGGAAGGTGGATACAACCACTTTTCCTTGCCCCATCCAACCACCCTAACATATAAGTAGAATGATGGAACCACTGTGACATTATCATTGTGAGATATACCACTGTAAAAATGTGCCAACATGTACCACTGACTTGTAGCCAACCTGTACTACTGCCATGTAATCAACCTGTACCTAAGCTAAGAATGTATCAAACAAATACAACAGATACGTGACCTGTAGTTCTGCAACATGTGTATGTACGCACCCTATCTATACAACAGCCTCTGTATGTACATGACCTATCTGTTATGCAGCCTACGTATGCCTTCTAAAACTAGGGTTTTCTTTCTTCTGAAAAATTATGACCCTCAACAACCTCTTTCACATATATCTGAAACCTATCACTGTATACAGACTGTAATTGTACTCTGTGCATGCATCCTCATACATAACCTTTACCCCAAGCATCTATATCTCTCTAGTCATGTGCCATACAAGTGAGTGTAATCATAAACAAGTATAATCACCCTCACATGATGTAGACATCAAACCCTTTATGATATTCATCCTCTCAATGCATCAACTAATTCATAAATACAAGTACTCAACCATGTACCCAAAAAAACCCTTATCCATACGCCAAGAAATACAAGATGTGCCTCAACTCTAACAAGAAGTATCACTGATAAATATTGATTATACCATCACTGTATTTCTATAGATCTGACTTATACAGAAGATCCCATGCAGCCACTAATCTCTCGAGGAAGAATCCTCAAATCTCCATAACCATTTCTCATGCATACATCAAAATTCAACTACTCATATAAATAAGACATACCTTTTGAACCAATGGATAGATCTGATGTACCTGATCATTGTAGACCTTCCTAGGAACTTGCTTTCAGAATCTAAATACTTGGCATATTAATCTTCTCAAGTTTCTATGTCTTTACTCTCATGTACCCACCCTAATATACTGCCAGCCCACGTATGTACGCACCCTATTGCACTGTTAGCCCACGTACACCTTAGAAATTAGGTTTTTTTAGTATTCGTTGTAATTATGAAACTTTCGTCGTCAACCCTTCATGCTACCTCATACTTTCGCAACTTCAGATGTATCAATGAGTACTTACAATAAGCATTACACAATAATATAT
>JASDQU010504629.1:55494-69198 GCA_032191745.1 Picea mariana | reverse complement strand
CTTTTGGACTTTTAAATGACAAAGGGAAAATACTTATGAAAAGTGAAAAACAATGGAGAGTCCATGTGATGTATTTTAAAATATTTTAAGTTAATCATCACTTCCACTGTATATCCATGTATATCCATTTATTTACATGTGTTTCCAAATAATAACCCAATAAGTATTTGAAAATGTCATCCAACAACCCATAGCAACTAGAATTGAGTATTCGAAAGACCACAACATTTTGTATAACACCCAAAATAATATGTGCAAAACAATTGCAATCTACAGTTGTCAAAATAAATGAACAAATGTCATTTACCACCATAATCCTCATATCATTTTTTCGAAATGGCATATTAACCAACCAATAATTGCAACTTATGATTCGTTTCATTTATGATTCTTACCAACACCTAAAATATCAAGAGATTATGTGGTGTCCAACACATACTCTTAAACAAACAGTAAGCCATTTGATGTAGTGGAACAGAATATAGAGATTCTACGTGGATTAGAGAATGAATATAGATCTAAAAAATAACCTAGGTAGGTATCTCCAAATATTTATGTGAAAGTCGACAATTTTCCATACTATGAATTATTCAAATCAGTGAACCATGTATGAGCTGGAATATGAGGGTAAACAATAGAATTTGCTTAGAAAAACATGGCCATAAATTTTATTAAGCCAACTAATGCARGAAAGTTGGGCAATATTTTCTTCATAATGGACATATATTTAATGTAAAACGATGTCACCAAAATGGGAAAACAAAGAAATGGATGCAATCACTTTAGACTTCAAATGCTAGTTCTTTTAGCATAGGAAAAATATTAAGTTTGAAAATTGACTAAAGATGAGTTGAGATGTGGGATTTGGCATCAATATAACCAGGGTTTTAAATTTTATACATTTTCAAACGATTTCCGACCAAACCCAAATCGCATTTATCCATGATAATTTTGGTTATCATTCCTAGTTTGGCCCAGAACTCAATCTTCATTTGATTCACAAACAAACTATTCTAAAATAAACTAAAATTCATGGAAAGTGACAAAATGAGTGAGTGACAGCA
Organism: Picea mariana; assembly: GCA_032191745.1. NCBI lineage: Eukaryota > Viridiplantae > Streptophyta > Pinopsida > Pinales > Pinaceae > Picea > Picea mariana. The sequence continues at coordinate 68,134 of JASDQU010504629.1, read as the reverse complement.
ACGAGCTTCAGGAGAATGAAAAACAAGTAAAAATCATCTTCAACTTCATTGTCATAACCTCTTTCAACATAAAACTCTTTGAGCCCAATTGCTCTAAAAAAAACTCAAACTCGTTCATTCATAAGACTCTTTCTATAACAGTGAAAGACATGGGAAAAGAAAAAATTCATACAAGAAACCATATACAAATCCAAACTAAATAATTTATTAACAAATATGCTACAGAGTTGTCTTTCGACTCTATGTGGGTAGATACCTTGAAAGAAGAAACCAATCTTTATACCAATTAAATTCCAATCAGTTGCACCAGCTTCACAGTTTCCACGACGAACAAACTATCTCCTAGAGTAAAATGCAGCAATATACCTCTCTTCCCATAGTCCAATAACGAAATAAAAATCCATGACAAATTCCAAAGTTTGCAAAGTGCAAGTACAATGGTCATAAATGTCTCCTCATTTCCAGTTTAATGCATGGCCAACTCACAATATATCAACTTCAAATATTGTGTGATACATTGATATCCCATATAGTCTATTACTTCCATATTGTATGCGCTATTTAAACTTTTCCTTTTCACATCAAAATAATAATCTATGTGATCAGACAGCACGCACTTAATACATTGTAATGTGGGTGCTATGGAATATGAAATATCACCAATGTTTTGAACCAAAAACAATCGTGGCTGCAATACTTTACCAAAACCATACCATATTTTATGTGAGTATCAAGGGAATGTTAACGTCATAACATATATGCTAAGTATCCCTTGTTTGAATCATAATTCAATTGTCAAGCCAATAAGTATAACCATGAATATCACTTATATAGTCATTGTAAAGTGAAACTTTATACAACCTTTCAAGATGATAACGCCATGAAAAGTTTCAAGACATATTGTAAATAAAGCATGCCACCATGTATGCCTTTATAACCAGTATGATGTGATGTATGCTTGAATCTTTCCATGTGATCTTTTAAACTGGTGATATGTGGGGCTTACAAAACTAAAACATGTCATCATACCAAATGTCGCCTTTGTTCCAAAAGAAAGACGTTTCCTCAAGCATGTTATTATGGATGGAATCAAATGTACCTTGAGGCAAACTTTTTTATGTAAAGAGATATCCCACACTAAAACTATTATAGATAGATACTATATCATAAGCCATACAATTTCAATTCTCTTTTCTAGGGGACCCCACTTATTATAGTTATCTTATTATGTATTTTAAAGAATTATATTTTTTTCAACTCTTTGCAAACTCTTTGAATAGGTGGATGAAGTATGAGTCAACAGTCCTCAAAGAAGACGTTTGTTTGGAGAAAATCCAAGCATTTTCAAACAAATTCCAAGGCAGATACATCTTAAAACTTAATTTAAATAATTGGATTCAACAGTTCTAGGCTCCCTTGCTCGATTATGGTCCTATATTCCATCTGCTAGCTCGTGGATGGTTAGGGTTTAAATTCCAATCGATAGAAGATAATCAAAATATCCTCAAGGGATGGTGGTTTTGTGGAACCTCATATTTGTTGTTGCAATCCTAGATTGCACATTTTGATCCCAAAACGAAAGTGAAAAAAGGAGTGCATGTTTGGGTGAAACTCTCAAGGTTACCCCTATAGTTATGGTCAAAAAGAGTTCTGGAAGAGAATTGTGACATGTTGGGTAAGCAGTGGATATAGATACCTCCTTTAAATATAGTTATATCTAGTTTGTAGTGAAATTGCTAGTAGAAATGGGTATGAGTGATGGTCTTTCGACTAGTATAGAGATTGCAGTTGGAAAGCTTATCATATAATCAAATTCTAGACTATGTGAATATTATGTTTCATTGTGTGATATGTCATGTTTATGGTTAGATTGCTCGAGATTTTTCATATCCTTTTAAGCAGAAAATTTGGAGAAAGAACGGAATCCATCTGAGGAAGGGAGAGAGCATTCAGATAAGGGACATATTGGAAGTCAAGGAGATGAATTCTTAGAAAAAAAATATAGAGGGTATGTATGTTCCTTCAATAGATCTCTCCATTTTATTAGTCATTGCTCGTTTGGTTGATATTTGTAAACCAAATATTCTTCTACTTCGGGGAACTATGGATGATGGGAATAAGATAATCAAAAACCTTGGGAAAGTCTTATAGGAATGGGATTTTTTTTCCTTAGATGATAAAGGGAATTCAAGGGGTTTAGTAACAGGTTGGAAAAATACAAGCCATGTATTAAACATTACTTCTTTTGAATCAGTTCTGAGAACAGAATGTCAGTTGAAAGATTTGGATTTTAGTTTGTCTGTTACTAATATGTATGGCCATATAATGGAAAACAACAGTTCTACGATGGTGTTTTTTCCAAGTACTACGTTAAAAAAGAAAGGGTAATAATAGGAAGGGAGCTCAAATTTACTTTGACTAGAGAAAATGTTTTGGGGTGAATCAACTAGAATTGACAGTTTGTCTAAATATTTTAGACACAGAATTGTAGAATCTAGGTTAGTTGACTTGGAACCTATAAATTTAATACCTACATGGAGAAATAACATGATGGGACCAAAATGGATTTCTAAGAGACTTCATAGGTTTTTTTTTTTGAATCTTTTATCAATGATATTGATATATCCAGATAGTGGGTGGAATATAAAAGGGTGTTTAACCACTCTCCTATTCTGATTCAATTGGAGAACTAGGTTGATAAGCTAGCTAGTCCTTTCAAATTTAATCATTTTTCGTTGAAGGATGATGATTTTAAAGGAGGATTGGTCAATCTAGAATGAGTAAGTTATGATAGGAATGTTATGGGATCTACCAGTTATTAGTTTCAAAAAAAAGAGTATGCATAAATAATTAAAGGCAGTGGAACATGAAATAGCATAAATCTATGTAAATAATGAAGAATGCATTTTTATGGAGGAGGAGAAATCAAGGTTGTCGTAGTTGTAAAATAAAATGGTCACATTGTTAGGTTGAGAGAGGTTGAATTGAGAATGAAGAGAAAAGCGGTGTGGCTTGAAAAGGAGGTGAAAATATAAAGTTTTTTCATAAGTATGCAAATCATAGTAAAAGATTAAATAATGTTTGAGAGTTGCAGAATGATGAGGGAGTCTTAGTTGGTGGTTTTCATGAGATTCAAAAATTACATGTCAATCATTTTAAGAATATTCATAAAGCACCGAAAAGAGAAAACATCGAGCAGATTCATAATATATCCTCATTATTTCTTAGTTTTGTCKTAAAGAAAGATAAACAAATGATGATGGAGGAGGTTTCTAAAGAGAARCTAAAATATGTTATGGCTTCTTTTCAAAAAGATAAGAGTCTTAGGCTAGATGGGTGGTTTTTTGAGTTATTCATATATTTTTATGATATGTTTGAGGAGGGTTTTCTTTGAGTCATAGAGGAAGTTAAGAGAAATTGGAAGGTATTAGGAGCGTTATCCCCATTTTCTAGGRATAAATAAGGAGATTATGTCTCAAGGCCCTCAAGTTGCAGACATGGAGTACCGAGAGGCATATGGCTGACAGYGTCCACTTGCACAAACAKAGGCCCAACTCACCACCACAGATCTTAGGTTCATCATGAGGGTATACACCACATCAGCTTGCTTCTAGAAGACATTGGGTCTTTCTCCATGAGGTACAAGCCAGGTATTATGGTGAGTGTCATTTCAATATTTGAGGCATTTGAGTTTGTTKCATTTAAAATTGCTTTCGATTATGTAATGTTTTCTTGGAAGTTACGCTCTTTTCCCTATTTCACCTTGGTGGTTGGCATTKCTCCCTAGTAAGTGGTCACCCTTAGGGATGGGCTTACTACTGGAATGTCCCCTTGATAGGTCATTGTGCCATTYCTAATCATACTTGCCACTTTCCACACTTCACCCCCTCGTCTCCTCATATTTTGGTATYTTTTATTGTATTGACCCAAGAAGGGATTGTCCCTCATTTCATGGGAAGAAGGGGTTGAAGGCCCAGAGGCTTGTAGCTGAAAAAAGAAAGAATTCAATCATATACCCTTCTAGATGCTCGCCCAGGGATCCCGAGGATAATGAAATGTCTCTCATAATAAAATGATGGTACTCGTAAAAAATAACAAATACAAAATTTCGACCAAGGTAGAACATGTGTGGGAAATGTTTTTCATGCTTAGGTAGAAGTCCCACGCATTGTCTTCAACTTGGGGAAGCATAATGTGACCAAGGTAGAGTCAAGGTGGGCATTGTTTTTCATGCTTAGGTAGAATTCCCACCTTGGCTTCAACCTGGAAACATCTTAAAAGAACAGAAGGCAATAAATGGGCTTGGAAAAAGGTTGCATTGAAAATGAAGGTGCATCACACCCTCTACAAAGGCACCCATAAATGAGACATTATGATACCTTGTATGTCATGAACCCCGTGCCCAAAATCATTGCCCCATCCACTTCATCTTATACACATGGCTTAGAGGGGGGGCACTTGGGAAACACTCCTTGACTTAGAGGACAATTCACCCAATAGGTCGCTTTTTCAACCCTCCCACACCTAAACTTGGCAAATTTCATAGGGTCTTTGAGCACTTGTTTAGTTTGATGAGGTGTTTTTGATGCATGTGCTTAGGTGGCTCTTTTATTTACTTGATTTACTTACCATGATGCATTTTAATTGAGATCCTTGGAGGGTATATTCATTGTCTTTGCAGGACCTAGTTGGTGGACAGTTTTGGAAGAACAAACCTAGCTTGGGCTTCCTTGGGGCTTGAATCCCACAGGTTGGATACCATGACCCACACCTTGGGAAAAGAAGGAAGATGAAGGTTTCCTTTGGAGGAAAAATAAAACACCATGAAGGACCTCACCTAGTCCCTACTAGCCCAACGTTCTGCTTCTTGAGGCCAAAATGTCACTTTTGGAGGGCTTAACATCACCCTAGGGCTAGGGTTTGGTGGTGGAGATGGACACTTGGAATTTTTTAGGAAGAATACCTTTTGCATGATAGAGATGATCCTAGTGCATGAGGGAGGAGCCTTTGGAGGCCCAATGATTCATATTCAATCTCAACTTCCACCTAAACATCCTAAAACGTCACCCTAGAGAGGGATAATGTCATACTAGGGTTTCTTATGTGCAATTTTTAAAAGTTAAATTTGAATATATGATGGAAAGGGGAAAAATAAGGGTTGTTGACCCCTTATTTTGTGGTTTACTCTAAATTTAAGTGGATAAACACTTTTAGGGACATTTGTATAAATAGATATCAAACTCTTGTCATTTTATCCTAGCATTCTCACTTGGAGAAAGGCTCCTTGGCTGAAATTTGTGCCCTATTTGGGAAATTTTATCTATCTCTCTTGCTACTATCTCTTGTGATGATTTATCTTGGATATTGGAAGAATAAGTAAGGCGCTATCTTTCTTGGAGGTTATTTCTTACTTTTATGGTGGATTTTTCTTGGTTAAAAGGAGTTTATCTTGTTAATGCTTGGACTAGGTAAGGAATCTCTTTTGTCATTTCTTCGTTTCTTAGTTGCAAGGTTAATTTGTTAATATTTTTTGGAGTATAAGTTCATACAACCCCACTAAGCCCATCATAATTGTCTTGGAATAATGTTTTGCACAAAGGAATGCTAGGAGAAGTAAAGGGTTACACCCTCCTAGGTTTTTTCTAGCTAGTTTCACTTTCCTTGGGGAGTAAAAGGGCTTACACCCCCAAGTAAATCTCACAACTAGCTCTCTCATTTAAAATACTCCATAATCCAATAGTTAAAGGAACTAGTCTCCTGCATTGGAGAAATAAAATCATTGCATTGGGATATGTGGAATCACGAGGTATTGAAATTGTTTAAGTTGGAATCTTTTTTATATGATTAAAGCTAGCTAAGGCCACTAGGGTGTTTTGTTTCTCCAAGAATTTATTTATGCTTTAATAAGATTATGCTACAGTCATTATGGCTGCAGCAAAACACTTTACAACTTTCAAATTTACTCATTTTCTAACCATCAGAATTTGCTAGAAAGCTACCAAATTAATCTACTAGTTGTTGTGCTTCTTTGGGGTGGTTTACTTGCGAGTTTCAGTGGTTGGAATTTTCTGATGTAGAAATTGTTTGCTACAGCCATAAGGCTGCAATAATATATCTTCAATACTTGTCCCTAATATACTTTAATTGTTGCTAAAGTCTTGTGCTATCATACTTAAGTTTCACTAGTAATTACTAGCTAATATCTTGCATATTTTCTTCGATTTTAGTGACTTGTTTAGAAACTCTTCTCATATCACTATATATTGTTGATAATTAGGACCGAAAGCTTCACTTGCTTGTCCATTATATTATTGGGCTTGTATCTTGTATTTTCTTGTGTCTTGGGCAGGTACAACACTCTTCTACGGGTACACTGCATCTTGGCAGCCTTCCCTCCTACACGAAACTTCATCCCAAGCCTTCCATCTCTCCAAAGCTTGACCTATAGGGGATTCACTTCCATAACCTTAATTTCCATCTCATTTCCCCCTAGGGTCACCTAGGATTCCCCCCTTATGTTGGATTTATCCTTCACTAAACTTTAAAGTGAGGGGAGGGTTTATCTAAGGTGACAGTAGATAGACTCTCCCAAAATTATCACCATCTTGTGGATTGGGTTAGGATTTTCCCAACCCACATTTTACGCGAAAACATTTTGGAGTCATTGTCGAGGAGAATTTTGAATCCTTCTCCGAATGCTCATGACACTTTGGCAAGCTATCCCCAAATCCTTTCCCTTAAGCTCGCCTAGCATCTCCACCTGAAGGAAGTTCCCTTTTCCCTTTCCTTCCTTTGATGAGCCTTGAGCTCATCTGGAAAATCCATTGAGGTATTGTCCTGAGTGATGAAAGTATGTCTATGTGGCACTTCCATGAGGCATAGAAGGCCCTAGATATCGAGGATGTTTATTGGTATCCAAACAAATTCCCAATGGATTGGTTTGAATCCATACCAAAGTTTGATGGTGATCCTTCCTTGGCCATTACACACATGTTCACCCGGCTTATATTATACTTAAATTGTGATCATGATGATGTAATAATAAGGTTGTTCCTCTTTTCACTTGAAGACAAGTAGAGAGACTGGCTCAAAAATTCTTGTAAGCCCAAAAGTACATCTTCTCCAACGGCCCTTGTCCGAGAATTTCTTAAGCATTGGGGCCCTAGAACTCATAACTTTGAAGATACTATTCAGGATCTCGAGGATGCCTTTCTATGTTAAAATCTTCCCTATGTCCTTATCGTATATTTGAAGGAGACCCTCCATCTAAATTCCAACTAGAAAACAATTCTAGAAAAAGAGGATGATAGTAATGATGAAAATTACGAGTGCCTCGAGGAAAACATACAGGAAGACAATGAGTTTTGTGAAAAAATATTTGAGCACTGCCATAATAAGGACTTCCTGGTCAAGTTCTATGTGCAAAGAAAAGAATAATGTAATGCTATCCTTCAAAATTATGAGAGGAAGCATACCCTGAACATGGCATGGGAGGTTTTCATTTCATGTTTCAGAGTAAAGTTACTGTGTGACACTATGAAAAATAAATATTGTTACCAGGAGGACTTTCCAACTCAGGATCGATCATTCTTGATGCATGAAGAAGTATCGAGACTCATTGAAGATCAAGATAATTTTTTTCTCAGAGAGGAGGTCCACAATGAAATCTACCAAGAAGAAGAAGATCCTTGTGAAGATGAAGTGCTTGTGTTTTCCCTCCCCTTGTAAATAAAAAGGAGAACATGGCAAGTTATAATCCTTTTGAAAACTTTGATGATACTTTATTCCATGATTTTCGAAATGAAGAAGAGATCTATGGAATAAGTTGTCAAGAAGATCTCAATGAAGTTTCTCCTGCAAAAGGCCTAGACAAAACATTGATATCTACTTTCCCTCTTGAAGAAGATGAAGTTTTCCAGTATCATGAAGAGGTAATCAACTCTGATGATGCAGTTGAATTCATGGAATAGCCTCCAGATATATTTGATGATCATATTGATGATTTCATTCACATTGGGAGATGTGGATGGGATCTAGGTCGTGTCATTTTTTATAAGGACCCTATCTACGACATTGAGGGTATTTCTGTAGTAAATAATTGTGAGTTTTCACCTTCAATGTGTTGGTTTTCATATTGGAATGATCCAGGAATTTGGAGAGTTGATGATAATATCAGCACAAGTTGGTCTCATGTATCTGAGGATGACTTATTTATGCATACTTATGACTACTCTCATCCATCCCTTGAGAGTTGTTATGAATATCATTTGGGTGACTCGGATTTGTTCTATGAATATTTCCAACCACCCTTGTGCTCATATTTTGGAGGACACCATGTCGTGGCCAGCCCAGAACAATTTGGGGCTCACACTACCAAACAAAAGTTTTTTCATATTGAGACTTTTGGCGGGGATTTTCAGATAAAGAAGCGGCATTTTCTAAGTCCAGGAGAGGAGTTTTTATCTAGAACTAAGGTTGTGCTACCCCATTTCATCTTGTTTGTAAATTCATCAGGTTTTCTTGGGATCTCTTGTCTCCTCTCGGCATTCAGGGAGAAGTGACATTTTAAGCAAAGATGACGAACAAGCCCTTTCAGATGGAGAAATCGTTGAAGAAATTCCTATTGATTCATTCACGCTAGATCTCATTGAAATGTATCATAGAGTAAATTCCTTATGTGCCATGATCGCAGAGAAATATGGTTTCAGTGACAAAGAAGAATTCCACGAAATGCATCATGTTGAAGATCCACTTGAAGTTGCCCTGACTTTTGTTCTCCCTACACATGAAGACAAAGAGATGGTCATTTTCAGTCATATGGATGAGTCATCACCTATATATGGTTTCCTTCTTCAGAGATGGATCGATCAAGATTGTGGTTATTCTTTTCGAAAATATTATCAAGATGATCAGGCTTATGGTTACTTTTTCCAGCAGGATTGCCTCCCTCCCACCCATCTCCATGAGTTTCATTTCATGATTGATTATATGTATATTTGTGCTCATGATTATTATGTGCTTGATTTATCTTTGTTGTATTACATAATTAAGCACAGGGGGAGACACTTTGATGAGATTATTAGTAGGTTTCATTGGTTATAAGACTTCACTTGACATCACCTGGCACTCATTATCCATGTGCCATGGGGCCCCAGGTAAGTAGGTAGGTCATCTTGCTTTCTTGCATTTTCATCTTGATTGTTCATGGTAGTTTAGTTGCATTTCATTTTGATTTTCATTTTTCTCTACTTGCATATTACTTTCATCATATTACAAGTTTAGTTTAGAATTTTTTGGAAAAATGAAATTTTTTCTCTTCTAGATTAGTTGTTTTGATTTTGATATATATGGACAAAGGGTGATAGAACCACCCTATATTTTATAGTTTTATGTTTCAGCGTAGGCACAGCTCCCCCAGGAGATGTTTTGGTTCTCATGCACTCTAAGGCGAGTACATGTCCCCAAGTAGGAACCAGATGTTATCCCCATTTCCTAGGCATAACTAAGGAGATGATGTCTCAAGGCCCTCAGGTTGCAGACATGGAGTACCGAAAGGAATATAGTTGATAGTGTTCACTTGCACAAATAGAGGCCCACTTCACAACCACAGATATCAGGTTCATCATGAGGGTATCCACAACATCATCTTTCTTTCTGAAGACATTGGGTTATGCTCCATGACGTACAAGGTAGGTATTATGGTGAGTGTCATTTCAATATTTGAGGCATTTGAGTTTGTTTCATTTAAAACTACTTTTGATTATGTAACATCTGCTTGGAAGTTATACTCTTTGACTTGTTTCACCTTGGTGGTTGACATTGCGCCCTAATAAGTGGTCCCCCTTAGGGATGGGATTACTACTTGGAGGTCCCCTTGAAAGGTCATCGTGTCATTCCCAATCATACTTTCTACTTTCCACACTTCACCCCCTTGTATCCTCATATTTTGGGATTTTCAAGTGTATTGACCCAAGAAGGGATTGTCCTTCATTTCATGGGAAGAAGGAGTTGAAGACCTAGAGGCTTGTGGCTAGAAAAATATAAAATCCAATCATATACCTTCTAGATGCTCGCCCAGGGATCTCGAGGACAATGAAATCTCTCTCATAATAAATTGATGGGACCCGTAAAAAATAACAAATACAAAATTCCAACCAAGGTAGAGCGTGTGTGGGCAATGTTTTTCATGCCTAGGTAGAAGTCCCACACATTGTCTTCAGCTTGGGGAAGCATAATGTGACCAAGGTAGATTCAAGGTGGGAATTTTTTTCATGCTTAGGTAGAAGTTGTCAAGGTTTAAGATATTATTAGAGTTCTTTGCATTTCACTAGATAGCAATAGCATAAGATAGGATCACTGAGAAATACACAATCACAAGAGACACATCATTTATCTTGGGAAACCCTTATGGGGGAGAAAACCTAGCAAAACTTCCTTATTATAGATAGCCAATAAAATTCCAAGAGATAACTCAAACAAATACAGAAATTCCTCTCCCAAGAATGTGCCTCTCTCTCTCTCTCTCTCTCTCTCNAAAACCTAGCAAAACTTCCTTATTATAGATAGCCAATAAAATTCCAAGAGATAACTCAAACAAATACAGAAATTCCTCTCCCAAGAATGTGCCTCTCTCTCTCTCTCTCTCTCTTCTCCAACTGTAGCTTTGAAACTTGCTTCTCAATGAACAAGTGAGTGTGTGTCTAAATGAGGCACTAGCCTCCTTATTTATACAACTCTGGCACGTGTGGATGGAGGTGTCTCTTCACTGGCAGGGCCGACTTCTTCTCTTGGGTGGTTATAACCACCTTTAATATATTATGGGGTCGACTTCTTATTATGCCTATTACAATTATGTTTTGACCAATCCACAAAAGGGGATTTGGTATTTTACAATCGCCAACATGATCAATCCACAATAGGGGATTGATCTAATGAGTAATATTCCAATAATAATTATAATACACTTTGCAGTTACATTATTTCAACACTCCCCCTTAACAAGAATGGTATTCTACAACAGCATCAGGCGAGAGACAAGACAACATCATCAACAGCATCAGGCGAGAGACAGGACAACATCATCAACAGCATCAGGTGGGTGAGAGGACAGCATCATCAATATCATCTTGGAACACTAACTAGCGTATCTATAAATCATCGGAAGTTTTTTCTCATCGGCAGCATCGTCATTCTCAATGGAATGAAATCATCATCTGCATCAATATGGATTAGTATAAAACTAATACATAATCATCACAGCACGAGGCTAGTCACATCATCATAACATGAGGTTGGCTCATCATCACAGCATGAGGCTAGCACACTACACAGTAATTAAGTTGGAATCACAATACTAGACTGGCTTTACGTCACAGCAATTAAGCTAGAAGCACAATACTAGGTTGGCATATCTCAACATAGCAATTAAGTTGGAAGCATAGTACTAGACTGGCTTTACGTCACAACAATTAAGCTAGAAGCACAGTACTAGGCTGGCATATCTCAACACAGGAATTAAGCTGGAAGCACAGTAATAGACTAGCTTTACNCAATACTAGACTGGCTTTACGTCACAGCAATTAAGCTAGAAGCACAATACTAGGTTGGCATATCTCAACATAGCAATTAAGCTGGAAGCACAGTACTAGACTGGCTTTACGTCACAACAATTAAGCTAGAAGCACAGTACTAGGCTGGCATATCTCAACACAAGAATTAAGCTGGAAGCACAGTAATAGACTAGCTTTACGTCACAGCAATTAAGTTGGAAGCACAGTACTAGGCTAGCATATCTCAACACAACATTACTCCCCCTTTCGAGGGAGGTCCTTTTGGACTATACCAATCTTATCTCGAAAGTGCTCAAACTTTACACGAGATAGAGGCTTGGTCAACACATTGGCAACTTGTTCATCCGTGCTAACATATTGGAGCTTTATGGCTCCTCTCTGCACCATGTCACGGATGTAATGATATCGAATCTCTATGTGCTTCGACTTGTCATGAAATACAGGATTCTCTGTCATCTTTATGCAGCTCTGGTTGTCACATAGGATCGTGGTTTCTTCCATCTCTAGGTCGAATAGACCAGTCAACAACTTTCAAAGTCATATTACTTCATAGCTGGCAGAACATGCAACAATGTATTCTGCTTCCGTTGTACTGAGAGAAATGTTGGATTGCTTCCTACTCTGCCATGAGATCATGGTTGATCCCAAACTGAAACAGCATCCTGAAGTGCTCTTCCTATCAGAGACACTTCCAGCCCAATCTGAATTAGTGTACCCACTCAGTGTGAAATCATGATCTCCATCATAGCTGAGACCACAATATAATGTACCCTTAAGGTACCTCATCACATGTTTTGCAGCAACTAGGTGAACATGTATGGGTTCTACCAGAAACTGACTCAAGGTGTTCACATAAAAACAGATATCCGGTCTGGTGTTCCTCGGGTACATCAGTGATCCAATGATCTGTCTATATAACGTGGTATCAATCAAATCTGATGAAGTGTCAACCAGTAGCTTCAGCTTCACTTCCATGGGTGTATTCATGAACTTGCACTCCAACATGTTGAATCTCTTCAGGATTTCGACTGCATACTTCCCTTGTTTAAGGAAGATTCTTTCTGGGCTCT
>JASDQU010504629.1:23329-43914 GCA_032191745.1 Picea mariana | reverse complement strand
AGTTCCCTGAGTTAAGCTTGTAGTTAGATTCTCCCACTCCCTTGATAAGGTATTGATAATCATCACCAGGTGTCACTTTCTGAGAAAACTTATTTTCTGAAATACAAGAAAGAATATCTCTTTGACCTGTCATGTGCTTGGAGGCACCACTATCAATGAGCCAAGTGTTCTCTCTAGGTGTTACCGATCCTGAGAGGGCCAAGATTAAGACATGGTCTTTAATTTGTTCTCTTAACATCTTTGCAGGTGGCTCTTCATCTTCAACTTCATGGGCATGATGTCTCTTATTTTTCCTCTTGTATTCTTCTCGTCTAGCTGAAAAATATCTCGCAATATGTCCCATCTTGTCATAATGGTAGCATTGGACAGATGAGTAATCTATTTCCTTTCGTTGTCCTTTCTTCTGGAATCTCTTTGGTTGATATTTGTTTTGGGGGTGAGACTCTTTATGAGTTTATTTCTAGAAGTGAGACTTTTTTCTTCCTCCTTTAGTGTGAGTAGCTAGGGCTTGATCTTCATCTATTGCTAGTAAAGCCTCTTGGTTAGCTACTCTTGTTTCTTCTTGAATGCATTCTTCCCATAAACCGTAAAATTTTAGTTTCTTCGTTCTGGCACAAATCGTTTGGATGAATGCATCCCAAGGTCTTGTGAGACCATTAAGGGTCGTCATTATGAGTTCGTCTTTGTCTATGGTATCTCCAATTGCTTCTAACTATTCTTTGAATTCTGATATTCTGGAGAAGTATTCTTGGATTGATTCTCCTCTCTGCATCCATGTATTCTTGAGTTGAGTTCTTAGATTCATCTTCTGGTTTATGTTATTTCCTTCATATAGTCTGTTTAGGGTATCAAAAATTTCTTTCAGAGTCTTCTTTGATGACACATAAGGAATTAGGTGATCTTTGATTGAATCTGCAATGGTTCTTTTGGTTCTGATCATGTCCTTTTGGTGCTTTTCTTTGTCTGCAGCATCGTCGGGCTTCGGCACTTCTTCTTTGATGAATCTTGCTAGGTCATTCTCTTCAAGAATGAGTCTAATCCTATACTTCCAGGCACGGAATTTTTCCACACCTTCCAGCTTTTCAACAAGCTTAGTTCTTGTAGACATCTTTTACCTAGAGCTAGGAAAATGTCCAAAAATGAAAAAGCTCAAAATTAAATTCTAAACTTACCAGGAGGTGTGCTTGGCTGAGGCAAGTAGCCTGGTGTGTTTGGATATGAGAAAATCCAACTTTTACCCCTCCAAACTTAATCTGCGGATTTCTGGACTGGTGCTTCTGGTTTTCTGGTACTTCTGGTACTCTGGTTTTCTAGTGCTTTGTGAAAACTAGGGTTTCACTTTCCAGGAGATCTAGCCATTGAAAAGTTACGCTGAGTATGCCAAAGTGATCCTTGAGGAAGGGATCACTTTTCTATATGGTTTTAGGGATGAAATACTTCATCAACAAAAATCCCTAATTTGCATGTACGGCAACAGTGACGTTTTTCACTTTCTCTTGTGAAAGATGCTCTCTTCAGCTTAGCTCTAAAACCATGTTAAGGTTTAAGCTAATATTAGAGTTCTTTGCATTTCACTAGATAACAATAGCATAAGATAGGATCACTAAGAAATACACAATCACAAGAGACACAACGTTTATCCTGGGAAACCCTCATGGGGGAGAAAACCAAGCAAAACTTCCTTATTATAGATAGCCAATACAATGCCAAGAGATAACTCAAACAAATACAGAAATTCATCTCCCAATAATCTCTCTCTCTCTCTCTCTCTCTCTCTCCAACTGCAGCTTTGAAACTTGCTTCTCAATGAACAAGTGAGTGTGTGTCTAAATGAGGCGCTAGCCTCCTTATTTATACAACTCTGGCACGTGTAGACGGAGGTGTCTCTTCATTGGCAGGGCCGACTTCTTCTTCTGGGTGGTTATAACCACCTTTAATATATTATGGGGCCTCTTTAATATATTCTGGGGCCGACTTCTTATTCTTCCTATTACAATTATGTTTTGACCAATCCACAAAAGGGGAATTGGTCTTTTACAATTGCCGACATGATCAATCCGCAATAGGGAATTGATCTAATGAATAATACAACAATAATAATTAGAATACACTTTGAAATTACATTATTTCAACAGAAGCCCCACCTTGGCTTCAACCTGGAAACATATTAAAATAACAAAAGGTAATAAATGGGCTTGGAAAAAGGTTGCATTGAAAACGAATGTACAGCACACCCTCTACAAAGGCACCCATAAATGAGACACTACAATCCCTTGTATGTCATGAACCCCATTCCCAAAAGGATTTCTCAGTCCACTTCATCTTCTACACATGGTTTAGAAGGGGGCCAACCTGGGAAACACTCCTTGACTTAGGGCATGATTCACCCAATAGGTCGCTTTATCAACCCTCCCATACCTAAACTTGACAAATTGCATAGGGTCTTTGAGCACTTGTTTAGTTTGATGAGGTGGTTTTTGATGCACATTCCTAGGTGGATCTTTTATTGACTTGATTTACTTACCATGATGCATTTGACTTGATATCCTTGGAGGGTGTATTCATTGTCTTTGCAGGACCTAGTTGGTTGACATTTTTGGAAGAACAAACCTAGCTTGGGCTTCCTTGGGGCTTGAAGCCCACAAGTTGGATACCATGACCCACACCTTGGGGAAATAAGGAAGATGAATGTTTCCTTTGGATGCAGAAGAAGACACCATGGAGGACCTCACCTAGCCCCTACTAGCCCAACGTTTTGATTCTTAAGGCCAAAACATCACTTTTGGAGGGGTTGACATCACCCTAGGGCTAGGGTTTAGTGGTGGAGATGGACACTTGGAATTTTTTAGGAATAATACCCTTTGCATGACATAGATGAGCCTAGCACATGAGGGAGGATATTTTGGAAGCCAAATGATCCATCTTCAAGATCAACTTCCACCTAAAAATGCCAAAATGTCACCCTAGAGAGGGATAACGTCATACTAGGGTTTCTTATGTGCAATTTTTAAAAGTTAAATTTGAATTTATGATGTAAAGGGGAAAAATAAGAGTTGTTGACCCTTATTTTGTGGTTTACCCTAAAGTTAAGTGGACAAACACTTTTAGGTATATTTTTATAAATAGAGATCAAACTCTTGTCATTTTATCATAGCATTCTCACTTGGAGAAAGGCTCCTTGGATTAAATTTGCACCCTATTTGGGAAATTTTATCTATCCCTCTTGCTACTATCTCTTGTGATGATTTGTCTTGGCCATTAGATGAAGAGGTAAGGTGCTATCTTTCTTGGAGGAAATATCTTTCTTTTATGGTGGATTTTTCTTGGTTAAAAGGATTTTATTTTGTTAATGCTTGGACTAGGTATGTAACATCTCCACTATAATCCCCAATTTAATTAATGCTTATGTAGATATAATGTGTGGCTACGGACAAAGAAATGTAATATGTGAATTGTATTTCAATGTTTTAATAATAAAATGTGATGCCAACTAATAAGGGGACATGGAAAAGATATGGAGGTTGAATTAATCCACAAGAGAGGGGAGTGTCTAGGATAATGGCCAAGTGGGGTACAAGGGAGAAATTGCCCATGTATATTGATTTAACCCATTTCCCTAAATTTGTTATTTGTATATGAACCTTCCCATTTCTGATTGAGTGTTCCCAAAGCCAATCATTGAATACATGTAAGAGGACGGGTGTGAGTGGTCACATCCCAAAGTTATTGGGCACATGGGGGTTGATTACAATCAACTTGGGGAAGAGTGTCAATCAAGGAAGGTAAGCCAAAGAGAGGAAATTTGTATGGGTTGGGGGGAGTAGTTTTTTTTAGTTAGTCAAGTTTTGGGCATGAGAGCAAGAGGAGAGGAAGAAAAATAGAGTTTAAAGTTGATGCAACCATGGAGGGTGAATTATAGAGAAATTCGGAGCGTAATTGGAGTGAATTGGAGTTGTAAAACTAAATATTCGTGTTGTCAAGCCTGAAGAGTGAACTCTTGTGTGAGTTGCACTGAAACAACAAGTGGTTGTTGTTGGATTGTTGATAATTTTCCTAGCAGCAGCTTCCCTTGAGTTTCCAACTGAGAGATTCCTAGTTGCATGTGCCAGAGAGACCCTAATAAATGAATGGGACACCCAAGGGACTGGGATCAGTGAAGGGGTACATTCCTTAGGTTGGGCAGGTCAAGAGGAAGAGAGCTGGTGGAAAATTGGGACAGTTATAGGAAAATATCAGCTAGGTTGAGAGTTTATGAGTGGTGAGTGGACTATGTAAGACCACCCTCTTTTGTGGATTTCTAGCCTCATTTTGGGGGTGACTAGCTGTTGATATTTGGAAGAGTCAGTCTATGGTTGGGTGGAACGTCCTTCCCAAGCAGTTCGTTGCATAATTGTTGTGAAAAGATAAGTGTTTTGTCTTGTTGTTGTGTTAAATTATGTGTTTAGTTGTTGTGCATGATCTATGTGTAAATGAAAATGATTTATATGTTGTTGAAATGAGTTGTTTAGCTACATTTCATGTTGATTATTAGCATGTTGTATATGCTTCTATTTTATGGTTGTAGACAGTGGCTAAATCTGTTTTTAATTCGTATTTGTAAGCTACAAGAAATCAGCTAATTGTAAATGAATTAATTTAGTTAAGAGAAATTTTGTTTTTATGAGTATTCAGCGACGTAATGTCACTCAAATGGGTTGGGGGACGTTACATTATGGTATCAAAGCTTCTAGTTCAAACACCAGGCTTGTATGGGCCAAGATGGCTGTGAATTCATGAAATTTGTTGTTGCATATTTTTTTTGTGACCGATTTGGGGGGGAAATGGTATTTAGAGAGAAATCCTCAAGTTCCATGAGTGAAATCCAAATTTTGATGACTTCGAACGATTTGAGAGGGTTAATGGAGTAGAGCGGTGGAGTTGAAGATCGAAATTCGACCTGGAATGGTCAAAATTCAATTTTTTAATGGTCTCCTATAGAGTTAGGAAGTTTGAAGAATAGACGGTTGAGATCATGTTTGATCTCATGATTGACGGTCGAGATTCATCATGATAAATTTAAAAATTCCTAAGGATTCAACCATTTGAAAGGTTGATGGGATCGACAACTAGGATTAAATCAGGAAATGTGAAAGGGAGTTAATCCTTCCGGGCTTAAGGACTTCGGAGATCCGGGACTCTGGGATGTTAGAACTTCACATCACTCTAATACTGTCGAAGGCAACCTGCTAACACGGTTACTAGAGAGTTTGACCAACAACTAGTGGTTTCTTATCCGCTATCATGGGATCCGTCTTATCGTTAAACCCTGGCCAATTTTTTCAATCRTGAAGTAATGTGGRTCATAGATCTAAGGATATTTGGAATCTTTCCTGACCATTGAATATACGCTACGGTCAAATTCGGTGTTGACTCACTACGGRAGTGAAAAGGAGTTACATGGTCGAAACTCCCTGAATGTCGAAATCGCAAAGTGATGTGGATCATAGATCTAAGGATCCTTCARGACCCTTCTTCACCGTTATATAGAGGATGGTGGAAGGATAGGATAAGTGGTACCTTTAACTAACAGCAAGCAGTCATCCCTACTTTATGACCTTTCTGGTAGGTAAGCCTTCGGGACTTAAATGGGATAAGACCTGTAAAGGACGTGAAGTCACAAATTAATGTGAGCCATAGATCCAAGGATCCTTTGGGACCCTTCCTAACCATCAGATGTGAGTTACGGTCATTCGGCGTTGACCCACTCCAGGCACGAAAGAGTTTGGAATAGACGAAATCCCCAAATGTCGAAATCTTGAACCAACGTGACCCATAGATCTAAGGATCCTTCAGTATCCTTCCTGACCATCAGATGCGAGTTATGATCAATCGACATTTTCCCACTCCGAGTGTGAAAGAGTCTGGAACAAACAGAATCCCCGAACGTCGAAATCGTGAACCAATGGGAATCATTGATCTAGGGATCCTTCAAGATCTCTCTCAACCGCTAGATCAAGTATAGTGGAAGGATAGAGTAAGTGATACTATTAACCATCAGATTGAGGGGATGAATTCAGGAGCAATGGGAGTCATTGATTTGAGGGTTCGTTGGGATCCTCTCTCAATCGTTTGATCTACTAGTGGAAGGATAGAGTAAACACTTCGGTGAAGTATTACTCTGGGAGACATAAGGTACAAGACGTAATAATATCGCAAAGGATGAAGGCCAGAGTATGTGATGGGAGTTCCGAAACTTCAGAACTACAGGTCTCTGGGACTCTGAGAGATTCGACATAATGGTGCACAGGCCAAATTTCGAAGCGTCGAAAGATGAAGGCTAGAGTATGTGGCGAGGAACTTCAGAACTCCAGAATTCTAGGACTCCAGGAGATTCAAGGGTATAGGGGGAATGTGTTAAACGTCGAAACGTCGAAGCACTGAAGCATCAAAATTTTCCCTCGTCAAAGTGTCTAGCTTTAATAAATTGTGAAGTAGAGAAAAACCCTAGTCATCCATCACAACTAATGATTAAGCCAGATCCATTGATCATCAAGGCTTGGAGGTGACCACGATTCGTCGGAGTTGTGGGAAGTGGAGATCAAACTGTTCATCAAGGACATAGATTAACGTAGGAGATCGAAAGTGAATTTGAAGTTGTAAGGGAGTTAATTATCAGGAGGTTGTGCGCTTTCATCAAGACCGTCGGATAGCTTTGCTATGTGTCGACATAGGAAATACGTGCGCAATGAGAAAGGAGTTAACAAGTGGTCATGTTGGAACACGTGGACCATAGATCTCGATGATTGATTAAGTCGTGAACATTGATGAAAACCCTGAGGAGTGTGAATTTAGTGTAGGACCCTTTCCAGGTCTAAACCTTGTGTTAGGTGCGGACAAATCTCAACCATTATTGGATATAAGGGTGGATCGATCCCCACCATAGATTTTGGAGCGAGAGGAGAATTTGGGCCTTCGGGGCTCCGAAGATGTTGTATATTTGTACAAGAATGATGGAGGGTTCGAAGGCTCAGTATTCATGAAGACGGGGAGATATTCCCTCGAACCTGCAGCCATGTCATCATCAGGGAATGAATACCCAGGTCACAATTGTGCCATGTCAGATGGCATAAGAGAGATGAAGTTGTGTGGATGCCATGTGGCGAAGGGCATGACCATTGGCCAAAGACCCCCCGAAAAACTTCAAAAGGATATAACTTTCAAACCAGAGCTCGATTTTGGGCAAGGTTTTAGTCGTTGGGAAGTTCTTTCGAGGAGGAATGCATCAAGAAAATCAAAATTTTGAATTGGTGAAATATGTCCTTCATAAATTGATGAAGATATAACCTATACTCTATATGGTGAAATGTTTTATGCTATACATATTTCTAACAGTAATTATTATATGCACATTTCTTGCATAATTAGAGGTACAAAAAGAAACTTTAATTCTTATATGATGAATAGAGTCATGGAAGATACTCAAGGATCCTACAGCCATGAGGAAGAGATCATAGGTCTTCATATCAGCATGGGGAATGCTGAGACAGAGTCAAATGGAAGAAGAGATAGGCAAGATCCGTTCACTATGAGAAGTCTGCATAGGGAAGTATAGAGGTATAGGGTTGATAATGAAAGGATTATGAAGGCTCGGGAAGATATAATTCAAAGATTGAACATGTTGCATAAGCAAGTTAACAAAGATTCTGGCATGAAGTAAGCAGCTAGTGCTAGACAAATATCAGCATCTAGATCCCATAGAAAAAGGGATGATCATGGAAATGATAGGCATTCAAGAAGCATGAGCAGACGCCATCACTCTCCAACGAAGTCCACTAGAATAAATCATGCAAGCTTAGCGTTAGGGAGCAGCCCAAGTGTGTCTCTTGTTTAGAGGCAAAGAAGAAGGCTTGAGGAAGACATCTTGCAAGGTGAACTCACGAAAATCAAGCCACCTACTTTTAATGGTGAGCATAGGAAAGGAGAATAGGAAGAGGCTTGGTTGTTGGAAATGAAGAAATATTTCCAGCTGCATGATTACCCATCCCAAGTAGAAGCCAGAATTTCCACCTACCACTTGCAAGGAAAGGAAGCCATGTGGTGGGATCAACTTAAGCAAGCTAAGAACCTCAATAAGAAAAGGATCTCATGGAGGCAGTTCCAAGGATATTTCCAAGAGAAATATTTGTCCGAGAATTACTAAGAGAAAAAGTTGAAAGAGTTCCTTGAACTCAAGTTGGGAACCATGACAATGGAGGAATATGAGAAGCAGTTATTTGAATTTTTGAAGTATGTTGACTTCATCAAGGATGAGAAGGTTAAATTCCAAAGGTTTCTAAGTGGGATACCCTCCTTCTATAGTTGCAAGATTAAATATGATAACCCCAATACCTTGGAGGAAACCATAAGGAGAGAAAGGCACCTTTATGAGAAAAGCAAAGGAAGGCCAGTTTTCCAAAAGGCTTGGAATGACAAGATGAAAGAGAAAAAGGTTCAAAGGCAGAAATATTTTAAACCACCCTTTTTTAGAAATAACTCCCAAGCAAATTAGCAACGTCAGGCAGCCCAAAATGATCAAAATAATGCAGATTCATTTGGGAAAAGGCAAAGGCAGGAGCTTGTTCAATGTTGGGGATGTGATGGGAATCACTTATATAGGGACTGCCCTCATAAAGTAGAAAGAATGAGGACTATCCACAACATTTAGGAGGTTGAAACAGTGAAAGACATGAGAGGAAGTATGCCAAGGATTTATGCAGCCTTGGAAAATAAGCAAGCAGAATATCAATCCCCCATGATCGAAGTGGAAGGTAAGATTGATAATCATCCCATAGCAATTTTAATTGATTTCGAAGCTATCCATAGTTACATAAATGCTAACATTGTTAAAATATTTCACTTGCAAAGAAGTAAGCATAAGAAATATCGGTTAGTCCAGTTAGCTACGGGGTCTAAGAGAAAGATCAATGAGTTGGTTAAAGATTGTCAAATAGACATGAATGGAATCAACATGAAAGTAGATGTAAACATCATACCATTGGGTTTATATGACTGTTTAATTGGCATGGATTCGTTGGAGAAACATCATGTTGTCCTAGAMTATTGCCACAAGACAATCATATGTCTTGGTGAGGAAGGGAATCAAGGCAGAATTCTAGGCATTCCAAGACTCGTTGTAGTTGTTAGAGAGATTCCATCAATACAGTTGAAGAAGAGCTCYAGGAAGAGATGTCAGATGTTTGCAGCCCATATGAAGGAGGAAACCAAAGATAAAGTGGMAAKCATTGAAGACCATCCGGTCTTAAGGAATTTTGAAGATGTTTTTAGAGAAATTATAGGATTTCCACCCAAGAGAGACATTGATTTCTCTATTGATTTAGTGCCAGGAGTCGCCCCAATGTCTAAGACACCATACATAATGGGTACACTAGAATTGAAGGAGTTACATATGTAGCTTGAAGAGTTGTTAAAAATGAGGTATATACGCCCAAGTGTGTCACCTTGGGGAGCCCCAGTTCTTTTTGTGAAGAAGGATGGAACCTTAAGACTGTGTATTGATGTTAGAAAACTTAATAAGGTTACCATAAAGTATAAGTATCATTTTCCCATAATTGATGATTTGTTTGATCAGCTAAAAGGTGCAAGAATCTTTTCCAAGATTGACTTGAGATCAGGTTATCATCAAGTAAGGATAAAGGAAGAAGACATCAGCAAGACAGCATTCAGATAAAATATGGGCATTATGAATTCACGGTAGTTCCATTTGGGATATCAAATGCCCCAACAGTTTTTATGTGTCTGATGAATGGAGTGTTCGGGGAATACTTGGACAAGTTTGTGATTGTATTCCTAGATGATATCTTCGTCTACTCTAAATCAAAAGAGGAACATGAGCAACATTTAAAAATGGTGTTGCAAGTTTTAAGAGAGCATGGATTGTATGCTAAGCTAAGTAAGTGCATAGTTTATCTAAAGAAGATTCACTACTTGAGGCATATAATACAGCGGCAAGGATAGAATTTGATCCTCAGAAAATAGAGGCCATTAGAGGATGGCCAACGCCAAAGAATGTGACAGAGGTCAGGTCATGCATGGGTCTTGCCGGTTATTACTGAAGATTCATAAAAGGGTTCTTAAAGATTGCAAGTCCAATCACTTCTTCGCAAAAGAAGGGAGCCAAGTTTGAATGGACCTCCAAGTGTGAAGAGATTTTTCAACAGTTGAAGGGAATATTGACAAGTGCACCAATCTTGAAGATTGCAAATCCAAACGAAGATTTTGTTGTGTGCATCGATGCATGCAAATAAGGACTCGATGGAGTTCTTAGTCAAAGGGACCATGTGGTATGCTATGAGTCCAGAAAATTAAAAGCGCGTGAGAGGAATTACACTACACATTAATTGGAGTTAGCATCGATTGTACATGCATTGAAAATGTGGAGGTATTACCGTATGGGTAATAAATTTGAGCTAAGGACAGACCAGTGTGGTCTGAAGCATTTGTTTAGACAACCAAAACTAAATGCTAAGAAAACTAGATGGCTGGAATTTCTGAGTGAATATGACTTCGAAATTAAGCATGTAAAGGGAAAGGAAAATCAAGTGGTTGACACACTCATTAGGAGAGCTCATGAAGTGCATATTGCAGCCATTAGCATGTACGGGACAGACCTGAAAGACAAAATTGTTGCAGCAGCAAATTCAAATCAGAATTATTTAAAAATAAAAGATACATTATAGCAAGGTAATTTTCATCAGAAATTCAATTATTATGAGTTTAAAGAAGATGGAATTATCATGTACAAAGGTAAGGTGTATGTGTTGAATTCCAAGGAGCTGAAAAATGCAGTGTTGAAGGAGATGCACAATGTGCCATATGTCAGGCACCCATGATATCAGAAAAAAAAAATTACAGCAGTAAGAAGCCAATATTTTTGGTAAGGAATGAAGAAAGAAGTGACTAATTACATAGCCAGATGTCTAGAATGCCAAAAGTTAAAGACATAACATAGATACCTAGCATACTTGCTATAGCCATTTCTCGTTTCGAAATGAAAGTGGGAAGTAGTTACAGTTGATTTTATTACTAAGCTGCCCAGAACAGTGAAGCAACATGATTCCATCATGGTGGTGGTGGATAAGTTGACTAAAGCATCACATTTCATTCCAGTAAAGAATACACAAAAGGCAACAAATATTGCATAAATTTATATGAGAGAATTTGCTAGGATACATGGAATGCCCAAGGAAATAGTTTCAGACAAAGATCCAAAGTTTACTTCGAATTTTTGGAAAGGTTTGTTCAAGGTCTTTGGGACAAATTTAAATCTTAGTACAGCATATCATCCAGAGTTAGATGGGAAAACATAAAGGACTAACAGGATAATTGAGAACATGTTTAGAATGTATGTGATGGATCAGCCATCGAAGTCGGAATATTATATGCATTTAGTTGAATTTGCCTACAACAATGGGTATCAGGCCTCATTGAAAATGAGTCCATTTGAGGCATTGTATGGAAGAAAATGCAACACAATAGTGAGTTGGGATAATCCAGCAGACAAAGCAGTTGTTGGACCAGAATTGTTAAAAGAAATGGAAGATCAGATAGCAAAGATAAAGCAGAACTTGAAGGTTGCCCAGGATAGGAAGAAAAACTATGAAGATAGGAACAGAGTTTTTAGAGATTTTAAAGTGGGAGAACATGTGTTTTTGAGAAGGCAAAGAGAAGCTCGCTAATATTAGGAGGTTGCCCAAAGTTGGCAAAAAGATATTGTGGACCCTTTGAAATATTAGAAAAGATAGGGCCAGTTGCATACACGTTAGCTTTGCCTACATCCATGAGAGTGCATAATGTATTTTAGGTGTCATTGTTAAAGAAAGATGTGCTTTATATTAACCACGTAATTGATTGAAATGTGATCCAGGTGGAGCATGAAGGGGATTTTCGGGTGGAACCAGTACGCGTCCTGGACCGAAAAGTCAAAATGCTCAAAAACAAAGTCATAGGGATAGTAAAGGTTCAATGGACCTACTACGGTCCTGAATATGCTACATGTGAGCATGAAGAAAACATGCAGGCAGAATATGCGCAAATTTTTGGACATTTTTAAAGAAAACATAATGCAAGACTCCATTTTGAACAGCTAAAATTATGAAACCACATCTCTGAGTCCTAGCGAACTGTGTTGTGGACCTTGGTAAAATAATGGCTCATTCCTTGGGTTAGCCTTCATAAACGGATGGTATATCCCTTGGGTTATCCCCGATAAACAAATGGTGCCTTCCTTGGGTTGGCAAGTTGAGAGGAACATTAGATTTTGGTTGGAGTTGTTGTTGGAATTGTTAAATTGCAAAATTTTTATTTCTAAGTATTGTGATGTAAATTTTCATATATGTATATCGGCATAGACTGCACCGAGGACGGTGCACAATTTTATGGGAGGGGGAATGTAACATCCCCACTATAATCCCCAGTTTAATTAATGCTTATGTAGATATAATGTATGGCTACGGCCAAAGCGATGTAATATGTGAATTGTATTTCAATGTTTTAATAATAAAATGTGATGCTAGTTGCAAAGAGGACATGGACAAGAGATGGGGGTTGAATTAATCCACAAGAGCGGGGAGTGTCTAGGATAATGGCCAAGAGGGGTCCAAGGGGGGAATTACCCATGTATATTGATTTAACGCATTTTCCTAAAATTTTTATTTGTATATGAACCTTCCCATTTCCGATTGAGTGTTCCCAAAACCAATCATTGAATACATGTAAGAGAGTGGGTGTGAGTGGTCACATCCCAAATTTATTGGGCACGTGGGGGTTGAGTACAATCAGCTTGGAAAGAGTGTGAATCAAGGAAGGCAAGCCAAAGAGAGGAAATTTGTATGGGTTGGGGGGAGCAGTGTTTTTTAGTTAGTCAATTTTTGGGCTTGAGAGCAAGAGGAGAGGAAGAACAACAGAGTTTGAAGTTGATGCAACCATGGAGGGCGAATTATAGAGCAAGTTGGAGAATAATTGGAGCGAATTGGAGCTGGAAAAATAAAGAGTCGGGTTGTCAGGCCTGAAAAGAAAACTCCTTTGTGAGTTGCACTGAAACAGCAAGTGGTTGTTGTTGGGTTGCTGATAGTTTTCCTAGCAGCAGTTTCCCTTGAGTTCTCAACTGAGAGATTCCTAGTTGTTTGTGCCAGAGAGACCCTGATAAATGAATGGGATGCCTGAGGGACTGGGATCAGTGAAGGGGTACATTCCTTGGGTTGGACAGGTCAAGAGGAAGAGAGCTGGTGGAAAATCGAGACAATTCTAGAAAAATATCAGTTGTGTTGAGAGTTTATGAGTTGTGAGTGGACTATGTGAGACCACCCTCTTTTGTTGATTTCTAGCCTCAGCTCGGGGTGACTAGCTATTGAGATTTGGAACAATCAGTCTATGGTTGGGTGGAACGTTTGTCCCAAGCAGTTGGTTTCACAACTATTGTGAAAAGATAAGTGTTTTATCTTGCTATTGTGTTAAATTATGTGTTTAATTGTTGTGCATGATCTCTGTGTAAATGAGAATGATTTATATGTTGTTGCAATGAGTTGGTTAGTTGAATTTCATGTTGATTATTATCATGATGTATATGCTTCTATTTTATGGTTGTAGATAGTGGCCAAATATTATTTTAATTCGTAGTTGTAGGTTACAGGAAATCAGCTAATTGTAAATGAATTAATTTAGTTAGAAGAAGTTTTTTTTTTTAAGAGTATTTTGCATCATAATGTCAATCAGATGGGATGGGGGACGTTACAAGGTAAGGAATATCTCTTGTTATTTCTTATTTTATTGGTTGCAAGTTTAATTGTTTAATCTTTTGGGGAGTATAAGTGCATACTGCCCCACTAATCCCATCATAATTGTCTTGGAATAATTTGTTGCACAAAGGAATACTGGGAGAAGTAAAGGGTTACACCCTCGTAGGTTTTTCCTAGTTAATTTCGCTTGCCTTAGGGATTAAAATGGATTACACCCCCAATTAAATAGCACAACTAGATCTCTCATTTAAAAGACTCCATAATCCAATAGTTAAAGTCACTAGTCTCTTGCATTGGAGAAATAAAATCATTGCATTGGAATACGTGGAATCACGAGGTATTGAAATTGTTTAAATTGGAATGTTTTATATATTCTTAAAGCTAGCTAAGGCCACTAAGAGTTTTGTTTCTCCAAGGATTTATTTTTTATCTAACAATATTATGCTACATCCATTAGGGCTGCAGCAAAACACTTCGCAACTTTCAAATTTACTCATTTTCTAACCATCAGAATTTGCGAGAAAGCTACCAAATTAATCTACTAGTTGTTGTGATTCTTTTGGGTGGTTTACTTGTGAGTTTCGGTGGTTGTAATTTTCTGTTGTAGCATTTTTTTACTACATCTATAAGGCTGAAATAATATATCTTCAATACTTGTACCTAACAGCCTTTAATTGTTGCTAAATTCGTGTGCTATCATACTTAAGTTTCACTAGTAATTGCTAGATAATCTCTTGCATATTTTCTTGGATTTTAGTGACTTGTTTAGCAGCTCTTTTCATATCACTTATATTGTTGCTAATTAGGACAGAATGCTCCACTTGCTTATCCATTAGATTATTGGGCTTGTATCTTGTATTTCCTTGTGTTGCGGGCAGGTACAACTCTTTTGCAGGTACACTACATATTGGAAACCTTCCCTCCTACACGAAACTTCATCTCAATCCTTCCATCTCAACACATATTGACATACAAGGGCTTCAGTTCCATAACCTCACTTTCCATCTCATTTCCCCCTAGGGTCATCTGGAATTCCCCCCTTGTGTCGGTTGTATCCTTCACTAAAGTTAGGGGAGGGTTTATCTAAGGTGATAGTAGGTAGACTCTCCCATAGTTATCTCCATCTTGTGGATTGGGTCAGGTTTTTCCCAACCTATTGTTTGTGCGATAAAAAGGAGCATTTAATACTACTTTCCTTGCTCTAAATCCAAAAAAAAAAAAAAATTCCAACTCATTCAATGAATTTAGGACAATTTATCTATGCAATCGTGTTTATAAGATTATTTCTATAGTTTTGGCTCTAAGGATCAAAATATATTTTCAAAGGTGATCTCTTAGGATCATTTCATATTCCTACTTGGAAAATAGATATATGAGGCCATTGGGTCAACTCAGGTGGGGCTTCATATAATCAAATAAAAGAATCAACCTACTATGTTTTTATTGGAAAACAGATATATGAGGCCATTGGATCATCTCAAGAGGGGCTTCATACAATCAAATACAAGAACTAGCCTACCATGTTTTTAAAATTAGATTTGTCAAAGGCATATGATAAAATGATCTAGTGATATATTTAACCAATGTTATTGCATGTCGGCTCCAGTGTCTTTGTCGTTATATGATTATGGGTTGCATCTCCTCACAATAATTTTTTGTTCTCATAAATGGTTCTTCATCAAGTTTTTTCAAGCCTTCTAGAGGTATGAAGCAAGGGTGTCCTATCTTACCCTTTCTCTCTCTCCTAGTTCCAAAATCACTAAGCAAATCCATAAGAGAGGGAAAAAGATTGGGTCTGATTACAAGTTTCAAAATAGGGGGTAATCTAGCAATAACTCACTTACTATTTGTAGATGATGTGATGTTGTTTACAAATGGTAGTCTCAGAGAAGCCACTATGTTACAAGAGATACTTGATACCTACGATATAGCAACAAGTACGGAAATAAATGTGTTGAAATCCAACATTTGTTTCTTCAGATTGGAGCAAGATGCGGGAAGCAAAAGAAAGGTTGAAAATGATTTTCCCTTTTAAGAATTTGAAACTCAAGGAGGATTTAAATGCATTGGTTTTATTTTAACGCCAACTGGGATACCAAAAGTCTAATTGAGGATGCTTGTTGGAGAAAATTGAAGGCATAATTAATGCATGGTATAATAAATGGTTGTTTATTGGAGGAAGGTTAACTTTGGTAACGTTTGTTATTAAATCTCTACATGTATTCAAGTGTTTCATGACTCACATTTGAAAGGGTGTTTTGGAGAAAATTAGATGAGTTTGCCTCAATTTTCTTTAGGTTGGTAGAAAGGAGAGTGAGGGTATTCCTTTCTAACTGAAGTGTTAAGGCATTTCAAGACCAAAAGAAGAAGGTTTTTAGGGACTGGAAAATATTCATCTCTTTGGCACATCCTTGCCTAATAATATTTTATTGAGGGCCCTCACTCATAAAATACTTTGGAGTAGGATAATTGATCAAAAATACTTGAACCATGGTCACTTCTTGGATTGGATTAGAAATATGAGGAAAACCATTATAAATATTTCAAATCAATGGAAAGATTTGACTATTTCCTTTCCAGTGATTGGTCAATGTTTAGCATGGAAGGCAGGAAATGGAGCTTATGTAAGAATTGGTAATGATGTTATAGGTTGTGGGGAGAGGTTGGTTTTCCCAGATGATATGATTGTTCATCTTCAATATCGAGGGTATGCAACTCTAAATCAAGTTGGTGATCCATTTGAAACATCTCTTTGGTCACAAGGTTGGAAAAGCGCCCAGGGGATTGCAATGGATGGAGATTAGTATATTTGTGGGGAACACTCATAAACAAGTTGAAAAGAGGTCATACTCTATTTAGATAGGGTGAATATTCTATGTCCTAGGCACTTAATAAATATGGTGGCTTATGTACTACCAAATTGAGATACGCAACAATGAATATGGCAGACCCTTAAGGGGAAATCTGGTGGTGGAAGAAGATATGGAAATTGAGGGCTCCAAAAAAAGGAGGATATATCTGTGGTTATCTCTACAAAATAAAATTCTAACATGGGAAGCATTGTATAAAAGGGGAAA
Source organism: Picea mariana (assembly GCA_032191745.1). Classification (NCBI taxonomy): domain Eukaryota; kingdom Viridiplantae; phylum Streptophyta; class Pinopsida; order Pinales; family Pinaceae; genus Picea; species Picea mariana. The sequence goes on along the minus strand of JASDQU010504629.1, from coordinate 27,065 downwards.
ATATTTCTTGGGTATTTTTCACCTATGCAGAATGGAGGCTAAAACTATCTCTCACCTTTTAATATCTTGTCCATATGCAAAACAAGTCTAGGAGACAGACTTAGTTCATAGGTATAGATAATGTATGGAATGTTGTTTCTATTGAGTTGTGTTTGAGACAATGGTTTTCTGACACTGGTCTAAATAAATTAAGATCACTACCTTGTCTTATCTATCAAGGTATATGTCTAGCAAGGAACTCTGCTATTTTTTAGAACAATTTCATACCTCATTTCCAAGTTACTTCTCACTTTGGGGCTATGATTTCCAATTTTAGACTACCATGAAATTATGTCATTCCTCGTCAAATAGGCAATATGGTAATTGATAAATCAATACCTTAGGGATTTTTTTATAGGTCAAGGGAAGGGGATTTTGGTTTTAGAAGCATTGGGGAGATTTTTTTTTCTCTCATATTCCCACTATATAAAATTTAAATCTAGTCTTGGCCCAAGTTCCAACAACTATGTTGAATTTCATGCCTTGACATTACTTCTCAAGCGTGCCTTGGATAGGAAAGTGAAAACAATGCAAATACTTGGATATTCTTCATTGGTTATAAATTCGATAAGTAGTCATACCATACTCCAAACTGTATAGCTCAATCCTATAGGGGATTTATTGAGAGGCGACCACATGTTTTGATGTTATTTATTTTACTCGTGTTTTCTCCTCGACCTTAACGGCTACATTGATCTGTGGCTTAACACCCTATTGGTCCATGATCTCTATTTAAAGAGCATGGAAGGTCATTTGTCGATGATCAATTGTGAGAAACTATCTTGTAAAATCTCTCTGTAATCTGTTTCTCTTGCATTAATAAACTGCTCCAAGTAGTCACGTTGGTTGGGGTCGTGGATGTTTCCCCGTAGGGGTTTTACCACATCAAAACATCGGTGTGTTGATCTTTGATCGAGTTTTGTGAGTGGTTACTAAAGGTGTTCGTCCTTTGTTGGAATACTTGTGTTTTCAAACATAGTATCAGATCTTGATTGAAGACTCGCTCCCGTTGTAAATCAAGATCGTGAAGCCGAATTACCTCGTCTCTAGTTTCTACCATTTTTCGTACATTTCTAGGCTAAGAGGATTGTTCCATTGCATCCAAAGTGTTTTTTTCAATCAAGAACATTTTTCATTTCACTCGAAAAGGTTTATGTTTTCCCAATATATTTCCATTTCAGTCAGATCCAGACGTATAAAACCTAAATACACCCTTTTTAAATTTTTGCAGAGTATTATTTTGGTTTTATTTCGGTTTTATATTGTTTGTTTCCAACTTGCTACTCTTTTAGATATGCTTATGCTCTTTGCCCTGCGTCCTGTGTGATCTCAGAAAAACAGAAACAGATAGGAAAAGATGCATTTTATAGGTAAGCTAACTGAGATCTAACCCTTATTGTCATCGAGAAGCGAAATTTTTTTCTTGTGTGAAAAGAGTTTTTTTTAGCACGCTCTCCAAGGCCATCTTCCAAAACAACAACACCCCCAATCCTCCTTCTAAACAACACAATATGTTTTTCTAGCTCACTTGGTTAAAATTTGACTTATTAAGTAAGAGGTCTTAAGTTCAAGTCTCTTTTTTGTTACTTTTTTTTGAAAAAATTCATGCATCCATTTTAAAGTGTATTTCACTTCAAGTATAAAAGTGAATCAGTATAACTAGATTTAATATTTATTTTAAAGTTATTTATTTTGCATGCAACTTTCTTTTATAAAGTAACTTCATTGTAAAACTGATCCCCGCTTCTTTTTCTAAAAGTGGGTCACTTCATAAAGCAACTTATTTGTAAAAGTGAGGGCATAACTTTCACATCCAAAATTCGTTTTCAGTGTCATTTTTTTTAAAACCTCCTAATTTTTCAAGATCTTTCCATCCATCTCGCCAGTTTCAGTTCTTTAAATCAATATTTTCTACATATTTCATATAGCTTCTTCCAGTGATCATTTTCTTACCAGCACCAACTACTTCCAATGGAAATCCCATATGGAGGATTTATTAAGAAGTAAAGGCTAATTCAAATTCAAAGGTTAAGAATAGATAATGGAGACAAATATGTGAACAATAATTTTACAAGTTATTGCACTACACAGGGCATCTAAATGCAACACATTGTTCCATATACACCACAACAAAATGGTGTTGCTGAGAGAAAGAATCACACATTAAAAGAAATGGCTAATTGTATGATCCAATCTAAGGGATTAAGTCTAAAGTATTGGGCAAAACCATCAACTGTGCAAATTACATAGTAAATCACACTCCAGCGAAGGCTCTTAAAAATATGACATTGGAAGAAGCATGGACTAAAATTAAACCAGATGTAAGTCACTTCTGTGTATTTGGAAGTATAGCATGGGCTCACATTCCTAATGAGAAAAATAAGGATTGCAACCTAAATGTGAGAAGAGTATATTTTTTGGTTATTTTGAAGATGTCAAAGGTTACATACTTCTTCAACCACATTGTAATGAAATTATTATTAGAAGAGATGTTAAATTTGAAGAAAATATATTGGCATGTGAGCCTTATTGATCCAGGGGATCAATTTTTGCTCAAAATTCAAAGTGCTCGGAATCGCTTCAAATCGAACGGGTACATAGGCCTTGTCGTCACAAACCCAACACAACTCATTCGGGTTCAAACAGATGTCGGATGAGTGAGATATCGCGTTCTATTCAAATTGTCAAACAGGCAAAAAAAAAATTTGCTAACTGTACAGTCTGTACGGTTGCTGATGTGGCAGGGTCGTACGATGATGTGGCAGGGTCGTACGATGATGTGGCAGGGTCGTATGCTGATGTGGTAGGGATGAGTTGGTGAACAGTTGGCAGTTGGATGGTCGAATCATTTCTTGCACGTGGCATCTTGGTGGTGAATGGATTGGTGACACGTGGCCCAAGCAAGGGCCACCACGTGTCACCTGGGCATTGGATAAAATTTGTGTAGTCGGCAGGACTCGACCCTGCGACCTCCAGGCAGGGGAAGATCTTTGGGAAGGGCCACCCAACCGACGCGCCCACCATTGGTTCTTAACATATAAATGGTTTCAAAAATATTTGAATTTGCATTTGTTTTGGTTTGGGCGCGGTCCGGGTCGGGGCTAAGCCCCGGTCCTCAGTCACATGTGCTCACCATACGACTACCCGCGTGTTTCAAACAAATTTAAAGCCCGCTCGCCTGGACACATGGGCTTTGCCATATGACTTGGTTTTAAAACTTAGCCCCTTTTCTATGCGCGGTAACATGGCCATATGCCCAACGGTTTGGCGGTTAGGAGCTAGGTTCCCTAACCGTCCTACAGTTTGCGCGGTTTTTGGTTATGCGTCCGGTGCTAGGTTTTAGCATGGAAATGAGCGCGTGTTCTAGGTTGGACACACAGAGGTGCAATTTGGCGATCCAGAGACAGCAAGTTTTAAGGGGAACGTCCAGGAACCCTATCTTCTTCAATTTTTGGCCACATCAGGTGCCAAAAAAGCCCAGCTAAGGGTTTTTGGATGTTCTGAAGCCATTGGAGCCATCTATTTGGCATTTTGAGCATTGTAAAACACATATTTTAGCACTTTGAGCAAATAATATAAAATGTCCATTGGAAGCTGGACCAGGAGATGTAGCCCAAGAGAGGGGTGAACTCCTTTATCATTTGTTGTGTTATGTGTTTATTGTTCACTATTATTTGTTGCTTATTATCTGCATCCT
>JASDQU010504628.1:119578-133580 GCA_032191745.1 Picea mariana | reverse complement strand
AGTTGTGCCACGTGTTCTTAGCTGACGTGGTTTGCTGACGTGTCTATTTCGGGATTTCGCATTTTGACACTTCAGGACTCCTAATGTTGAGAGTCTCTGACTTCTCCATCTCACAATTTTTGAAACTCCGAAATGGAGGTTACTTCGGGGTTTCGCATTTTCATGAATTCGACATTCTTGTTGTTAAGTGTTCTTTGGCAATTCAAAGTCCCAGTATCCGAAACTCCGAAATGGAGTTTACTTCGAGGTTTCTCATTTCGCGAATTTGGTAGGTTAGGGAACCCCGTTCCTTTGACTTCCTAGTCAGTGAAACGACGATCTATGTCCACGTGTCCTACCCGTAAATGGACGGTCCTCCTTCTTTCAGGATTTTGTACGCCCGCTTCTCCTTGTACTTTAAAGAATGTGCAGGTTCTCCTTGATCCAACGATGGTCGGATCCCGCGCTTGGATCTAACGCCTGAGATCTGTCCTCCTCTTCAGTGCGCTCTTCTTGTCTACATTCAGATCTGACGGCCATCGGGAATTCAGGATGGGATCGAATGGTCACTGACGCTTCTCCTCCTGAGATTACGCATCCTTCTTACTTGGGATAATTTCTAAGTGTCAAGGGCCTCGACCTTTGATCCGCTTGAGATCCTGAGTATGCTATCTCTCTTGAGCTTTGGAAATAAGTTAACCTCATCCTTGGTGCACACCTACGCACTGCATTCAAGTCTGCGCTAATTCCTCCTAAGCTTACTTTGTCCTTGTTTTTCCTGCGCTGCATACTCTGATCTTGCCATCAATGACAATCACATACTACCTGTAAAGCATGTCAACCATCCTCTGCACTATCTCTTATGATCTTATCGAGCTTGCTCTGCAGTGTCTTCCCAAAATATTTCTGGTGCCCGTCTGTTACATTCTTCTTGTACTCATGCCATCTTCGTTGATGTACTTGCCATCAATGACAAGCATATGCTACATGTTAAACATTTGCCAACATCCATGTCCTGCATGCACCTCCTTGCATTGAGCATAGGTATGTTCCACTGTTGGAACTAGTTGCTTACTCACAAAACTTGTTTCCTCCATTGTATCATAGCATTCATTTGCCTATGAAAAAATAAAAAAAGACAGGCAGGAAAAGAATAGTATCTCATATTGGCAGTAGTCATGTCACCTTTCAACAGATCACAAACTTTTGATTCCACTTTTCATCCAAAGTTTGAGTTTATCATGACCTTAGGAAGTTCATCTTTTTACTTAGATTTTACTCCTCCGACTGGTAACTCTTCTAGTCCCTAAGAAGAGTTTGATTGATGCCTCCTGCATCACAAAGTTTCATCATCAAGTCAATGTTACCAGAGTCCTCCATATATCTCATGCTCTTGTTGAAAGGAAGTCTATAAGCATGTGTCGGCCATTTCTCAGAACTCTTGACTTTGCATGTTGGCCATACCCTTAGTGTGTCTCAGAGTTACATGAAGTTGTAGTCCTACCATGCACCTTAGTCCTACTTTCATTATGGGTAGGTAACCTTGAACCCACAAATCAACATACCCTCATTGGTCATTAATTAGGGGTTTTCCCTTGTGTTCGATGGAAAGAAATATATTCACACATTAGGATTTGTGTAGTGTCTTGGATTCCATTAGCCTTATTGGTGGTTTCCTCTCCTTTGTTGGAAGTATTCATTATTGGTTGTTATTCAGAGGGCCTTTTACGTGCACTACTTGCATCCGGTGCATGCAAAACATGCACATGGTCATTGGTTCATGAACATCCTCTTTGTCTGAGTTCCTCCAAATCATCAAGCTATTTCTTTCTACCTCGTGATAACTGATGAGATATGCCTTAATGTTATCCTTTCAACAGGTCTCCTTCCATCGAATTTAGCTCATCTATTCTGGAAACGAGGCCTAGAGTCCTATGAGTACTTAGAGGCTTGCAGTCATTAATGGCAAGTTCTCCCTACATCGACAGTTGGGAATACATCAATGTGCTCTGATCGATGGATTCTTCTAGTGTTCATTCTCAACACCTTTATTCACACTTGTAAGAATGTACTTGGTGCCTTGATACCTACTTTCATTATCGATAGGATGTCTCATGCTTGTTAACGGTATACCTTAATGAATGGCAATCAAATGAAGTCTCATTGTGTTCGAACTCAACTCTTCTATTCACACGATGTGGACTTGCACCTTTGGTGGATCATGTAGAATACTTGAAGACATCAGTTTATAGTAGCATCTTTCCTGAGTTGTTGTTATCATTCATTAGACGAGTACCTATATGACTTCAGTGATCATGGGAGATCAGATTGTACTCCATTATATACATATATCTTCAAATTGATTTTGAGACTGGTTTTCAATGGGCCTTTTTCATGACTATGATAGCCTATGGCATGTATCTACTTTGTATTGCCTATTCATGGCCATGAATAGTTGTTTGGTATATTTCCACATGGATCTGTAGTGTGATTAAAATTGGCATCCATTTGTACAAAGTCATCATGGATTGTAATATTCTCATGAGAAACTAGTTCTTCCAGCTGAGTCTCCATTACTCCACTTCTTGGAATTATAATGTATTTTGGCCATCGCATATACTCCTCTAACCTCACACATTAGAGGGCATATTTTATAGAAATTTTTTCCTCACCCCATGAAACTTGCTTAGAGGGCCTTTCCATTTCCCTATGTAGGCTTGAAGTCCCCTTTTTCACTTCCCATAGCCAAAAAACCATATTTTTCCACATATATGTGCCCTACAAGTTAGACAGCATGTGTATACGCAGGTTGCACCACTACAACCCGCATACATTGAGTTTGGTTCTCAAAATTTAAAAAAAAAAAAATGAGTTTTCATTTCACATCATGAGATCCATGATACTTGACCTTCCATATACTAAAAACATTTTGAATCAACCCTTCAGTTCCATTTGAAGGCTATAAATTGGGCCATATCCAATCCGTGTAGGAGGAGAGAATTCAATTTTAGGGAGAAAAGATACTCTGGAGAAATTTTCACTTCACATTGAGTCTGCATCCATTTGTCCTTTAAAGTCTGAACACATTGTTCAGCCCCCAAGCTATTCCCTCTTTGATGGAGAACCTCATTTTCTCTCTTAAATGAGCTTGTCTTTGGTGGAGGATTGAAGTGGTGGAGGCTCAGCTGGAAGGGACTTAGTTTCTCGGTTTCGAGACATGCCGACATGGAATTTTGTCACTTATACACTTATGTCAATCATTTTTTAATATAAATACTATTTTCTTGTCCAATTGATGTCTTGCAAATATTTGAATTATTATTCCATGGGCATATTTGTTATTAATGTTAATGGATTATGTTATTGTATGTTCTAACAATATATATTATCACCATATGCTTGTGTATATTGGTTGTTGAGGACAAGTTGCAGGTATAAAGCTTTGAGTTGTGCACTCAACGGTGGTCTTCATCGAACATCCAGACGAGGTAGGATCTTTATCTTGTCTTGTTAGCATTTTCATTTATATAGCATACTTGGAATTAGAGTTGATTTATGCAATTATTTTGTCTGTTGTGGTTTACCCCATGCCATAGAGTGATTTTCCTCGTAACAGTCATGATGTGTATTATTTTCACATTTAGAATTGGTATAAGAAATTTTTAGTGTGTCATTTTAGCAGTAACATGATTGATCTTGAGTTTGGGTATGTTATAGAGTGGTATCAGAGTTTAATTTCAACACTGGACCCATATGGGAAAAGAACTAGTGCAAACATGATTTTCATGCTTGATTTCCCATTAGTCTAATTGGTGATTATCTAGACAAAGAATTTTTAGAGATGCAAATTGATGCAATTGATGATCACCAATCCTTCACTCGTCGACAAATACTCATCATAGATATCTTGTCCGCATGCATTAATTCTCTCAATTCTATTTTTTACAGTTTCAATTGAAGGTTATCAATATAACTCATAGAGTGAATCCAATGGAGTACTATTGAATATAAGGATCTATATTCAACCTACAATTCTACCTTAGAATATTCATTGTTATATGAGAAATCGGTGATGTTAGTTTTGCTTCACAATTCATTAGAAAATGGTGTGTTAGACACTTTGATATTATCTATTGATATATTGTGCCTGACACTTTGTAAGTTTACAAACCTGGATTAAAAATTAATGTATCAAATTACCATCACATAATTTTCCACACAATTAATATATGCCTCAATTGACTATGTTGGTTGGGGTCATTGTAATATTCTAGATGTAAAATAGTATGCATAACAGAAATAATTAGCTAGAAATGGCAGATAAACAACAATATAACCATAACAACACCACAATAATACCAAAATAATACCAGAATAACACCAAAAAGAGCACTTTGATTACTGAGAGCAATGTTCACTTTCTTGTTCGAGGGGGAAATCTCTAGTAGAGCAGAGCTCTATTACAATAATATCCAAGACAAAACTTCTCATACCCTCGACTCCTGTTTATACTAAATATGTCTATCAAAAGAACAATCTAGAGGAAGATCCTTCTAGAAGTGGAAGCTTCTATTAGGTCTTATTACATTGGACTTATTCTTCCTTATTGCTAGGCCTTATTAATATTGACCTTTATTACATGGAAATATATTATTCTACCTACGTGAGGGGTTAGTTCCCTAACATGTCCTCCCCCTTAAAAACAACCTTGTCCTCAAGGCTTGAGATGAGGAAATTGTTGCAGAATGGTATCTAGTTCCCAAGTGGCATCTGTTGGAGTTGCATATTTCCACTAGACTAACACTTACTTGATGGTTTGCTGACACATATGATGCTCAAGATGGTCCAAAACTACTTGTGGTTGTAGCCAAATGGAGCCTTCTTCGTCCAACTCGGGAAGGTTGGTTTGAGTTTGGCACTTAGTTCCAATCACATGCTTTAAGCAGGAAACATGAAAAATAGGATGGAGCTTAGAATGACTGGGCAAAGCTAATTGATAGACCACATGTCCCACACGATTGAGAATGGTATAAGGACCATAAAATTTGGGCACCATTTTCTGACAATGGTCAACCTTGAGGGAATTTTTCTTGTAAGGTTACAGTCAAAGAAACACCTGATCTCCTTCTGCAAATTGACATTCAGAGCGACCTTGATATGCTTGTTGCTTCATTGGATTCTGGGCCATGAATAAATTCTCTTTGAGGGTACGAAGAATATCCTCTCGAACTGTAAGTGTTTGGTTAACCGCCTGGACCTTCGAGACACTTGGAAAATATGAGAGAACTGAAGGTGGATTTTGTCCATATACCACTTCAAAAGGATTCATGCAGGTAGTTGTATGGTAAGAAGTGTTGTACCACCATTCAACTAGTGGTAACCATTGAGCCCACTGATTTTTCCTTTCTGATGCAAAACACCTCAAATATGTTTCCAAACACTTGTTGACAACTTCAGTTTGACCATCATTCTGGGGATGATAAGTTGTGCTGAGATGAGATTGGGTGCCTTGTAGCTTGAACAGTTCTTGCAAAAAATTACTGGTAAAAGTGGGGTTGCGATCAGAAACAATAGAATGAGGCATGCCATGAAGCTTGAAGACCTGATCCATGAAAATTTGAGCCACATTGGATGTTGTAAATGGGTGTTGAAGAACATAGAAATGAGTATACTTGGAAAGACAATCAAATACCACCATGATGACTGATTTATTTCCCGATTTTGGTAAGCCTACAATAAAATCCATAGATATATCCCACCAAATAGCAGGTGGAATCGGAGGCAGTTGTAGTGTGCCAGGAGATTTGACTATTTCTCCCTTCTTACGTTGACACATATCACATTTAGCCACAAAATTGTGAACTTCATGTTTCATACCATCCCAGAAAAAACAACATTTGACCCAGTCATAGGTTTTGGTAAACCCAGAGTGCCCAGCGTTGGGTGTAGCATGAAGCTCAGAAAGTATTGTGGATTTAAGTTTTGACTGTTTAATTAAATACAAATGGCCTTTGTATCGAAGCTCATCATTGAGCCAAGAGTGCCTTGTAGACACTAGAGAATTGGCCTGCAATTGTTGTATCAGATGTGAACTTTTGGGATCGTGTAGCCATTCCTAGTGAACATCTTGGAACCAATTTGGTACAATGAAGGAGAGAGAAAAAAGGGACCCTTCATCTTCATATTTTCTGGAAAGTGCATCAACAACCACATTGTCTTTTCCTTTCTTGTAAATGATCTCATAATCATATCCAAATATCTTAGTCACCCATTTTTGTTTCTCTATGGAGGAAAGGCGTTGTTCTATAAAATACTTGAGGCTTTGATGACCTGTCTTAATTTGGAAGTGTTTCCCTAATAGATAAGGGTGCCAAATATCTATGGCATGCAGAATAGCCAACATTTCCTTTTCATAGATTGATTTTCCCAAATGTCACTCTAAAAGTTGTTTGTTGGTAAAGGCCAAAGGTCAACCCTCTTGCATAAGGACTATGCCAATTCCTTTCCAGAAAGCATCACATTCTAGGACAAAGCTCTTTGTGAAATTAGGAAGGGCCAGGACTGGAGTGGTGCACATGGCCATCTTCAAGGCTTGAAAATCCTAAGCATTTGATGGAGTCCAAGTGAAAGAATTCTTTTTAAGGAGAGAAGTGAGAGGTGTCGCAATATTTCCATAATTCTTAAGAAACTTGCGATAATAACTTGTTAAACCCAGAAATCCACGCAAGATTTTGAGAGTCTTTAGGTCAGGCCAATCTTTCATAGCTTCAATATTTTTAGGATCCACCGTGACACCAACATTTCCAACAAGATGACCCAAGTACTCGACTTTTGAGGTGCCAAAAGCACATTTAGATTGTTTGGGGAATAGTTGGTGCTGAGAGAGTAGATGGAGAACTCAACCCGCATGAGAAATATGGGTTGTCCAGGTTTTACTATAGATGAGGATATCATCAAAGAAAACTAAGACAAATGATGGATAAAAGGATGTAATACATGATTCATGAGGCTTTGGAAAGTGGAGGGAGCATTACACAAGCCAAAGGGCATGACCAAAAACTCATAGTGGCCCTCATGAGTTCTAAATGCAGTCTTAGGAATGTATGCCCCATTCATATGGATCTGGTGGTTATCTAGAACAAAGATCAAGTTTAGTAAATATATGGACACCACTCAATTCATCCAAGAGGTCATCAATGATAGGAATGGGAAATTTGTCTTTGATGGTGATTTTGTTGAGGGCGTGGAATTCAAGGCACATGTTCCAAGAACCTTTTTTCTTAAGGACCATGAACACAAGAGAAGATTAAGGGCTCGTAATAGGGCAGATAACACCTACATTGAGCAATTCTTGATTAATTTTCTCAATTTCATTTTTTTGGGAAAATGGATGACGATAGGGACGGATATTGAGAGGAAGGCTTCCTGGGACAAGGGGAATGGAATGATCATGAACACCATAGGAAGGAGGGAGTCCCTGGGGGGTGGAAAAAACCACTTTATGTTTAGAGAGGATGGATTGGAGGTCTTGCAGCACAAAGGGTGTCTCAGTGGCTTATATGACATGGAGTTGGGAAATAATTCCAAAATGACCTTTTTTTAACAACTTTTCCATGCGATGGGAACTGATGATCTCTGGGGAACTGACAGTGATTCCTTGGAACTTATATTTTTGGCCCTCCTAGTCGAATTGCATGGTTAATTCCTTAAAATCCATGAGAATGGGACCCAAATTCCTTATCCATTGTCCACCCAACACAATGTCACAACCACCCATGTCGATAGAAAACATATGATGTTTTAGGTGGTACTCACCAATTTGGAGACACACATTTTCACAACACCATCTACATTTCATGGACCTGCCATTGACAATCATGGTTTGAAAATTATTGACGGCACGGATATAGAAATTAGTTTCTTTGGAAATGCAGAGATGAATAAAATTATGGGTGCTTCCACTATCAACAAGAATGATGACCTTCCTATGCTTAATGTAACCAATTAGCTTGAGGGTTTGGGGAGCAGAGAATCCAGTGAGAGCATTTAGGGAAATGACTATTTCTACTTCGGGAGGGTCTAAGGGAGGGATCATGTCAGTGGGTTCAGGTGACACAGACACAAGGGGAGCCTCAACATCCTCTTCTGAAACATCCTCCGACATGAGCATAAAAATATTTTGTTCCTTAGAATTGTGCCCAAGAAAATATTTTTCATTACAATTATAACAAAGGCCTTTGAGTTGGAGTTCAACCATTTTGACCGTGGTCAATTTTTGGATCTTTAGTGGAGTAGAAGGAGGAGTGGGAGTGAATAGTTTAGTGCGAGGAATAAAGGAGGGTTTTTGGTTTTGAGAAGAGACAACGTGTTGTGCTTCCTTATAAATTAGTATAATCCACCCAAATCTAAGGTCGATCCATGAGTACATAGGCACGAATTTCATCCTTGAGGCCACTGATAAAACATTCTTGGAAAAAAGCATCAGACATGCCCTCTGTACGAAAAGAAAATCAATCAAAAGCGGCTATAAAGTCTTCCACTATGCCATATTGTTTCAACTTTGTCAAACAGCCTAAATGGTTGGTGTCAATGTCAATGCGTTCATAAATCTCTACCACAAAGTGTGTTCAAGCCACATACCCTTGGCGGGCATTTTTTCTCCATTGCCACCATTGCCGACGTTCTTGATCTAGATGGAGAACACCATATCGAAGTTTGGCCAACTCATCCTTAATTCCATACAAAGAGAAATAATNGTGTCAATGTCAATGCGTTCATAAATCTCTACCACAAAGTGTGTTCAAGCCACATACCCTTGGCGGGCATTTTTTCTCCATTGCCACCATTGCCAACGTTCTTGATCTAGATGGAGAACACCATACCGGAGTTTGTCCAACTCATCCATAATTCCATACAAAGAGAAATAATATTCCATTTGAGTTACCCATCCAGTGGGATCCGATCCATCAAATTTGGTCACATCCACACGCGAAAGGCGTAGGTCATGCTGAAAGTGATGGGGTTGAAAATTTTGGGAATGAGAGGAAGTTTCACCTTCGGTTTGCAAAGGTGGGTCGGATGAGGGAAGATCTGCAGGGATATGCAGCTTGGCACATATCATCGTAGTGAACGATTCAATCTTGGTAGCAAGGTCTTGTTTGAGGTCCTCTATTTTGGTGTTGATGGAGGAATGCATGTGTTTATTGATGGTGGAAATATTGGCACTAATTTGTCTCACTTCTTGTTGGGTTTCTATGAAATTAGAGTGCAAGGCATTGAAGCGAGCTTCCAAGTCTTGTCTACGGGTGTGGACCATGATGAAGAGGGAACACAAAAAGGGATGGGTGGGATCACACAGAAAATGGGTTATGGGTGAAGTGTATCACAATGATCAGGGCGACGAGTTGAATCCAATGGGGTAAATCCCAAATAAGGGTGTTGGAAGGGCGTAGGTTCCACGAGAAAAAAAAAATTGTTGAAAAATGATAGGTATGACTGCGATAAGGGATAAGAGAGAAATCCAATGAGATACGTCTCAAATAATATCGCAGTGATGAAATGCCCAAATGCTTAACAGGAAGAAATGTGTAGTAATTTCGCAACCCGAATGCAGGAGACACAATTGCTCGGAAATAGATCTTGTTTGTTCTATTTTTGTTTCCGTCCCAAGGGTTAGGGTATTCAAGGGTTCTATAGAAAAGGGTTTTTCTTGTGCTATATCTCTCTGATATATGTGTGGGGTCCAACAGTAGTACTCGACCCAATATCTCAGGTCACCAACTAAGGAGGCTAGACCGTGCCCTTAGTCGTATTACATGACTACCCAAGTACTAGAGATTATCTTCCCAAGTGTTTTTCTCGATGGCACTATAGCAATCAAGCGGCTGATCAGTTTATCTATGGAGGGCTTCACGAGATCTAGGTCGATCTGTATATAGGTGTTGTCTGATGCGCTACCACTCGAAGGGGTACCAACATGGGTTATAAGGGTGGCCAACAGATGTGCACTTAAGTAGCACTTATATTTTCTACATGTATGAATCCCCGACCGCGGGTTTATGCATGTAACGACAAATCTTTGTAGCTTAAATACATCGGAATACATCTCTATGCTGAAAAACAATTAACCCACAATTTTATGCCGAGGAAGGTGCTCTGATACCACTTGTAATATTCCAGATATAAAATAGTATGAAAAACATAAATAATTATCTAGAAATGGAATATAGACAACGATATAACCATAACAACACCACAATAATACCAAAATAATACCAGAATAACACCAAAAAGAGCAATGAGAGCAATGTTTACTTTCCTCTTTGAGGGGGCAATCTCCAGTAGAGCAGAGCTCTATTACAATAATATCCAAGACAAAACTTCTCATACCCTCGATTCCTATTTATACTAAATATGTCTATCAAAAGAAAAATCTAGAGGAAGATCCTTCTAGAAGCGGAAGCTTCTATTAGGTCTTCTTACATTGGATGCATTCTTCCTTATTGCTAGGCATTATTAATATTGACATTTATTACATGAAAATATATTATTCTACCTACGTGAGGGGTTAGGTCCCTAACAATCGTGGATCGCTTCCCTCTTTGATGGTTTTAACCACGTAAAAAAACTAGTGTTATGATATTTGATATGGTTGTGTGAGTGGTTGTTGAAGGTATTCATCCTGTGTGGGAATACCTATTTTGTCAAACTTCAACTATTCCAATGTTTGATTCCATGAAAAATATTGCAAAACAAGTCTCAGAGATTTTTTATAGCATATGTTCTTTAAATAAAATGAAAAATATTATGATAACTATTTTGTCGTGTCAATATTCAATATTCTTAATAATTTGAAGATCGTTCTATAATATGTTTGTCTTTTACCTTTCTTTAAAAGGCCTACACTATGTATTGCATATGAAACTATTCATGTCCAAATGTTCTATGTTATGTAACCATCATAACTTATGTTAAGTCAAGGGGAATAAAAAATTGTTTAAGAGATTCAATATGCATAAGCAATGCCAACAAGTTTTATTGTTTGGAAATGAAACTCAAGTGAAAACATGCATTGAACCAATTTTGATAGAATTAAGTTTCAAAAATCACGTAACTATAACATAATACTTGGACCTTTTCTAACTCACACTTACCATTTTAGTTAGAAAATCAACACAATTATACAAAGAATGATGTGTAAATGTAGGCAATAAGAAAAATTATAAAAAAGATTGTCGAAATTCTTGAAAAATCTCAACATAAAGTACTAAACATATTGATTTTAGAAGAATTATTGAAACTTGGATTTAGGGATTAGAGAGTGCACAAATGTCTTAGAACTAGTATTAGAACACTTGATGTTTCATTAAATTATAAGGTTCAAGAAATCCCCATCCCCTTTCTAAGTAGATTTATGACTTCCCAAGTTTTGCAAAGGAAAACTGTAATCCAAAATAGTCTTCAAGGATGTGGCATAACATGTAGACAGTGTCTTATCTTAGCTTCAATTTAGATCAACTTCCTAGGGCTCAATCGAAGACTAGAAATGGATTTCTTTAATATAGTGGATGTGAAAGGTGCACTAATGAGCTTAGAAAATATTTCACGTCACATAAACCTCAACCCAACGACCTTTGAACCTTTCACTTATTCAGAGAAACTCCAATTGCTTGCAATCATCATTTTGTATGGATCTCTTATCTAAGTTATTTTTAATTTCTTTGAATCATCTTAACTATTGGCCTATGTTTTTGTAGTTGGTAATGTTGATTGTCTAAGCACGTTTTTTATATGAATAATTATACTTAATTCCAATAAGAATCATTTGTGTTTTAAATCAGAGCTGCTTCACTTACACCCTAACGATTCACACCCTATGGAGGAAATGTGAAATTTAACCTTGTTTGAACATGAATGAGTTAGAATTTAGGATATAAAAACAATAATGGTAATATCCCCATTTTTACCCTTTGGATTTATTGGAATGAAACTTGGATACATTGACAAGAGTACAATTATAAATGACCTTGTGTGTAATATATGGAAATTTCTTGACTTGTGTAGAGATTAGGGAAAGACCTAACTATTGAATTTTTAATTATATATTTTTTATAATTAAAATAATGATTTAAGGTTGAATAGCTAAATAATTCACCTAGGGACTACGATTTCACTAGAGGAAAAGAAGTGAGAGAGTAAAAGGAGATTATTATAATCATAGATACTTATCTCCCATAACTTTTCTTTACTGTAATTTCCATGAACTTATTCTAATCACTCACTCTCTTAATAATGATGGTTAATTACAAGGCCTATTTTTAATTTAATGGAAAACATGAAAGTGGAGGAGTGGAAAGACACCATCCTTTGGAAAACCTATCAACATCATGTATTAATGTAATTAATAAGAGTTCAAATATGAATCTATATTTTCCTCTCGTCATTCATGCAAGTGGGGAAATTTGAATAGGAGGACTGTCCTGGGAAAGGCATGGGCACGTGTACCTTAGAGGATTGTTTTCCATCAAAAGAATTAGTAGGATTTTTTCAAGAGTGATGGAATTAAGGTGAAATCATAGAGATAATGTAAAGGATATTGTTTTCTATCAAAAGAATTAGCAAGATTGTTTGAAAAGTGATTGAATTAAAGTGAAATTATAGAGATAATGTAAAGGATATTGTGGTGTAGCAATAGAGAGACTAAGCTAAGGAAAGAGGAATTTACCTGCCTTACATATAGTTGATCATTAATGTTCAAGAATTAAATTTCTATTAAAATTAAGAATTAAATCTAAGAATTAAATTTAAAAGTAGATGGTAGTTTGTACTTTTCAAATAAGAAGAGTGTTATTAAGGTATTCTGGAGTAAAGAAGGGGGTATTTTATTGTGTTATATGGGAAAGTAGAGGGAGTGTCATAATTCAACGGAACGGAAGATTTTTAATACATTTATATAGTTAATTTTATTGTTTTTTTAGATGTTTTTGAGATGCAATGAGTGACTTTAACTTATTTAAACTTATTTTCTCCACCCTAGTGGTTTCATAGCTTAGCTAGGGGGTGACATCCATAGATGGTAGCCTACATTTGGGTGAAAAGGCGCTCACTCTCAATCAATTGTTTCGTTCATATTTTTGATAAGATAACTATTTCATTTTGTCCTAGAATTTCTTGTTATGTTTTGATTATAGATCTATGTTGTTTATGCATCAATGAATTGAAATTCATGTAGGTGTTGATAATTTTATTCAATATGTATCCTTGAGGGTTAGCTTAAGCATCCATGAGGAAACATGTTATCTCTCCCCTAAAGTTGAGGAGGTCACAAGTCCAACTCTCTTGATTTGTTCAAGGTTAGACTCCATAATCAAGGTTGACGGTTTACCTCGTTTTCCATTCATGTATCTTGGGAAAGTACTCAAAGGGTTTTCCATGAGGCATTTTCCTTGGAAAAAAAATCAAATTGAATATGTATATTCTCTACAAACTATAGTAGTAATGCATAAAATTATGCAAGTTAATTATTTACCAAAATAACATTGAGGAATTGATCCTCTATCTATTCAATAAGATAACCTAAAACCTATAGTCTCAAAGGTCTTGTGGTTGAGTTCCTTTATCTATTGCAAACCCTACTATTCAAGGATATCTCCTTGTTTGGATGCCTTTGGGATTAGCAAATGATTGTATTTTTTTTTTACTTCAATTTTCATTTTGAATTTGAGATATCTTGAATCAAATAAAGTTTTCATTGGATTAGGGTCCACTATGCCATATATCATTAGTGCTCAGATGAATAAATTCATTACACCAACTCCCATTTTAATTCGTATAGTCCTTGTCAAATCATTATAACAACAAAAATTGCAATAGATTCTATGAATATAAATTTGGACATTTGATTAAATTAGTCTTGAGCTCCAACGATGGTGGTTTCCTCCAATAGTAGTTCCACTAAGTTCTATGATTCATACCAAGAAATATTATCTACATGATATGTAAAAAATAATAAATATTATCTACA
>JASDQU010504628.1:91300-119558 GCA_032191745.1 Picea mariana | reverse complement strand
ACAACCCAAATGCAAGAGACACAATTGCGTGGAAATAGATCTTGTTTGTTTTGTTTTTGTTTCTGTCCCAAGGGTTAGGGTATTCAAGGGTTCTATAGAAAAGTTTTTTCCTTGTGCTATAGCTCTCTGATATACGTGTGGGGTCCAACAGTAGTACTCGGCCCAATATCTCAGGTTACCAACTAAGGAGGTTAGACCGTGCCCTTCACCGTATTACATGACTACCCAGGTACTAGAGATTATCTTCCCAAGTATTTTTCTCGATGGCACTATAGAGTTTATCTATGGAGGGCTTCACAAGATCTAGGTCGATCTGTATACAGGTGTTGTCTGATGTGCTACCACTCGAAGGGGTACCAATAGGGGTTACAAGGGTGGCCAACAAATGTGCACTTAAGTAGCACTTATATTTTCTGCATGTATGAATCCTCGACTACAGGTTTATGCACGTAACGACAGATCTTTGTAGCTTAAATACATCGGAATACGTCTCTATGCTGAAAAACAATTAACCCACAATTTTATGTCGAGGAAGGTGCTCTGATACCACTTGTAATATTCCAGATATAAAATAGTATGAAAAACATAAATAATTATCTAGAAATGGAATATAGACAACGATATAACCATAACAACACCACAATAATACCAAAATAATACCAGAATAACACCAGAAAGAGCAATGAGAGCAATGTTTACTTTTCTCTTTGAGGGGGCAACCTCCAGTAGAGCAGATCTCTATTACAATAATATACAAGACAAAACTTCGCATACCCTTGACTCCTATTTATACTAAATATGTCTATCAAAAGAAAAATCTAGAGGAAGATCCTTCTAGAAGCGGAAGCTTCTATTAGGTCTTCTTACATTGGATGCATTCTTCCTTATTGCTAGGCATTATTAATATTGACATTTATTACATGGAAATATATTATTCTACCTACGTGAGGGGTTAGGTCCCTAACAGTCGTGGACCATTTCCCTCTTTGATGGTTTTAACCACGTAAAAAAACTAGTGTTATGATATTTGATATGGTTGTGTGAGTGGTTGTTGAAGGTATTCATCCTGTGTGGGAATACCTATTTTGTCAAACTTCAACTATTACAATGTTTGATTCCATGGAAAATATTGCAAAACAAGTCTCAGAGATTTTTTATAGCATATGTTCTTTAAATATAATGAAAAATATTATGATAACTATTTTTTCGTGTCAATATTCTTAATAATTTGAAGATCATTCTATAATATGTTTGTCTTTTACCTTTCTTTAAAAGGCCTACACTATATATTGCATATGAAACTATTCATGTCCAAATGTTCTATGTTATATAACCATCATAACTTATGTTAAGTCCAGGGGAATAAAAAATTGTTTAAGAGATTCAATATGCATAAGCAATGCCAACAAGTTTTATTGTTTGGAAATGAAACTCAAGTGAAAACATGCATTGAACCAATTTTGATAGAATTAAGTTTCAAAAATCACATAACTATAACATAATACTTCGACCTTTTCTAACTCACACTTACCATTTTAGTTAGAAAATCAACACAATTATACAAAGAATGATGTGTAAATGTAGGCCAATAAGAAAAATTATAAAAAAGATTGTCGAAATTCTTGAAAAATCTCAACATAAAGTACTAAAACATATTGATTTTAGAAGAATTATTGAAACTTGTATTTAGGGATTAGAGAGTGCACAAATGTCTTAGAACTAGTATTAGAACACTTGATGTTGCATTAAATTATAAGGTTCAAGAAATCCCCATCCCCTTTCTAAGTAGATTTATGACTTCCCAAGTTTTGCAAAGGAAAACTGTAATCCAAAATAGTCTTCAGGGATGTGGCATAACATGTAGACAGTGCCTTATGTTAGCTTCAATTTAGATCAACTTCCTAGGGCTCAATCGAAGACTAGAAATGGATTTGTTTAATATAGTGGATGTGAAAGGTGCACTAATGAGCTTAGAAAATATTTCACGTCACATAAACCTCAACCCAACGACCTTTGAACCTTTCACTTATTCAGAGAAACTCCAATTGCTTGCAATTATCATTTTGTATGGATCTCTTATCTAAGTTATTTTTAATTTCTTTGAATCGTCTTAACTATTGTTACACTTTTATTGGCCTATGTTTTTGTAGTTGGTAATGTTGATTGTCTAAGCACGTTTTTTATATGAATAAGTATACTTAATTCCAATAAGAATCATTTGTGTTTTAAATCAGAGTTGCTTCACTTACACCCTAACGATTCACACCCTATGGAGGAAATGTGAAATTTAACCTTGTTTGAACATGAATGAGTTAGAAATTTAGGATATAAAAACAATAATGGTAATATCCCCATTTTTACCCTTTGGATTTATTGGAATGAAACATGGATACATTGACAAGAGTACAATTATAAATGACCTTGTGTGTAATATATGGAAATTTCTTGACTTGTGTAGAGATTGAGGGAAAGACCTAACTATTGAATTTTTAATCATATATTTTTTATAATTAAAATAATGATTTAAGGTTGAATAGCTAAATAATTCACCTAGGGACTACGATTTCACTAGAGGGAAAGAAGTGAGAGAGTAAAAGGAGATTATTATAATCATAGATACTTATTTCCCATAACTTTTCTTTACTGTAATTTCCATGAACTTATTCTAATCACTCACTCTCTTAATAATAATGGTTAATTACAAGGCCTATTTTTAATTTAATGGAAAACATGAAAGTGGAGGAGTGGAAAGACACCATCCTTTGGAAAACCTATCAACATCATGTATTAATGTAATTAATAAGAGTTCAAATATGAATCTATATTTTCCTCTCGTTATTCATGCAAGTGGGGAAATTTGAATAGGAGGAGTGCCTGGGAAAGGCATGGGCACTGTACCTTAGAGGATTGTTTTCCATCAAAAGAATTAGTAGGATTTTTTCAAGAGTGATGGAATTAAGGTGAAATCATAGAGATAATGTAAAGGATATTGTTTTTCATCAAAAGAATTAGCAAGATTGTTTGAAAAGTGATTGAATTAAAGTAAAATTATAGAGATAATGTAAAGGATATTATGGTGTAGCAATAGAGAGACTAAGCTAAGGAAAAAGGAATCTACATGCTTTACATATTTACATATGGTTGATCATTAATGTTCAAGAATTAAATTTCTATTAGAATTAAGAATTAAATCTAAGAATTAAATTTAAAAGTAGATAGTAGTTTGTACTTTCCAAATAAGAAGAGTGTTATTAAGGTATTCTAGAGTAAAGAAGGGGGTATCTTATTGTGTTATATGGGAAAGTAGAGGGAGTGTCATAGTTCAACGGAATGGAAGATTTTTAATACATCTATATAGTTAATTTTATTGTTGTTTTTAGATGTTTTTGAGATGGCATGAGTGACTTTAACTTATTTAAACTTATTTTTTCCACCCTAGTGGTTTCATAGCCTAGCTAGGGGGTGACACCCATAGATGGTAGCCTACATTTGGGTGAAAAGGCGCTCACTCTCAATCAATTGTTTCGTTCATATTTTTGATAAGATAACTATTTCATTTTGTCCTGGAATTTCTTGTTATGTTTTGATTATAGATCTATGTTGTTTATGCATCAATGAATTGAAATTCATGTAGGTGTTGATAATTTTATTGAATATGTATCCTTGAGGGTTAGCTTAAGCATCCATGAGGAAACATGTTATCTCTCCCCTAAAGTTGAGGAGGTCACAAGTCCAACTCTCTTGATTTGTTCAAGGTTAGACTCCATAATCAAGGTTGACGGTTTACCTCGTTTTCCATTCATGTATCTTGGGAAAGTACTGAAAGGGTTTTCCATGAGGCATTTTCCTTGGAAAAAAAATCAAATTGAATATGTATATTCTCTACAAACTATAGTAGTAATGCATAAAATTATGCAAGTTAATTATTTACCAAAATTACATTGAGGAATTATCCTCTATCTATTCAATAAGATAACCTAAAACCTATAGTCTCAAAGGTCATGTGGTTGAGTTCCTTTATTTATTGCAAATCCTACTATTCAAGGATATCTCCTTGTTTGGATGCCTTTGGGATTAGCAAATGATTGTATTTTTTTTTTACTTCGATTTTCATTTTGAATTTGAGATATCTTGAATCAAATAAAGTTTTCATTGGATTAGGGTCCACTATGCCATATATCATTAGTGCTCAGATGAATAAATTCATTACACCAACTCCCATTTTAATTCGTATAGTCTTTGTCAAATCATTATAACAACAAAAATTGCTATGGATTCTATGAATATAAATTTGGGCATTTGATTAAAATAGTCTTGAGCTCCAACGATGGTGGTTTCCTCCAATATTAATTCCACTAAGTTCTATTCTTCATTCTATGATTCATACCAAGAAATATTATCTACATGATATGTAAAAATTAATACTTTTACATTAAGGCAATCTGACTTTACATTTCTCTAAAAACATATTATCTACATGATATGTAAAAATTAATACTTTTACATTAAGGCCTTTTACGTTAAGGCCATCTGATTTCGCATTTCTCTAAAAACATCTCAAGAAAGCCTTTTTAAAGAGCATTCAAGCCATTCTCATCAACACCCCACATAACCCCACTAGGCAAACGTTTTCTCGAAAGAAATTAGAACTTGTAGTTTCCCTTTGCATTGAGTGATGTCTTGGATTTTACTGATAAGGTAATATGATAATCTACTTTGCATTGAGTGATGTCTTGGATTTCACTAATAAGGTAATATGATAATCTAGCATTTTTATGCAAAGAAAATTTCCATGGCTTCTCTTCTAGGGATGTATGAGATAACTATCACAATGAATTCATTAGGAAGGACAGTTTCTCTAAAAGACAGGAACATCGATTGAGTTGTTGCACCCCCTCTCCTATCGTGGGGAGTGAATCAAGCTCATTTATTTCTGATGTTTTAAACATCAAACCTATGAAACGGGCATATATTTCTACTTTACAAGCCCAAAACTCCTATTACATGGCACTATTTAAATACTACATTGACTAAGAAGAATGCTTAGGTGAACAGTCCAAAAATGGTGGGTTTTAAGGTCTATGAATCACCAGGAAATTACTTTTTGATGGTTGATCACACTCCATTTGGATTTGAAAATTATATTGCATTTTATGAGCATCTTATAGAAAAAGTGGGTGTCATTTCCATACTGACAAATGTCTTTTACATGGACCCAAATGAGGGTAAAAACCTGGAAATATTTGAAGAGGTATATTGAGAGGATGAAAAAAATTAAAGAGATGATCATTTCATTTATATTACTGGTTGAAAATTAGCATGTGTGAATTTTTCTTTGTCTATTAATTGAAACCCGTTAAATTGAGGATGTTAGTTGGCTATCCAGGGTTCAATTTGTTTATTTTCATTTTTAATTAATGCAACCTACTTTTTTTATAGTAAAATCAAAAAATTCTAAGTTATAATCAAATCTTGATTGACTTTCTTGTCACTGAAGTAGAGAACTATATAGTGGCACAACATTGGATATTGTTTGAAGCATTCAATGAATCTTTGGCCCCATGAAAAAGAACATTTCTAGTAGTACGCACTCGAATTGAATTTACATTATATTTATTATATTTATGACTAATTCCATGATAATTAAGTGCCTCTATAGAGGGAAATTATATGTTCAATTCAAATAGTTATAAATTAAAGGTAAAGATGTGTAGATGTATTTTGTTAATGCTTACATTAAGAAGATGAGTGGGCCATTTATTATTAGGAGTAAGATTGACCAAATTATAATGTTATGGTGATTTAATCAATTACACTTAAGGCTTGATACACATTTTGCGATTAATATTTTTATTATTCAAGTATAACTCAATGTGTTTGACGCTAAATCATTGACATGCTTTCACAAGAGAAGAAATGTTTAACCTAATACCCCATTCTCTTGACATTGTGATGCAAGAGCATTGTAAGAAGCCAGCAAAACAAGTGTAAAGGAAAAGACAGTTGGGAACGCACCAACGCACATTTTGAAAATGTTTTAAATTTGAATAGAGAAGCATTAATGTAATAGCTGGGAGAGCGTATCTACATTTATGTTTTGGAGATTGTAAACAGATCTTGAGCATTGCTCACATCTATCGGATAAAGAGGCATTTATTCTAATTTATGAAAAGTTGTTGTAGCTTTTATTTCAGATTAGATAGCTTAGAGTTGTAGGAGGGAAAACCTCATAAAAGACACCCTCACTTGTATCATTGTATCATTCCCAATTGTATCAGTTGAGTAAGTTGTAGAGCTGTAGAGAGCAAGAACATAGAGAAGAATCCATGTACAGGAACACTTGAGTTAATACATGAATGCTTTGACTCAATCTCATGGTGTTATTATGCTTACTGTTTACATCTGTTGAATAGTATGTTTACAGTGTTTTGTTTCTCTGTTATGCATTTATTTCAATGTTGTGTGTGTATGAATGCTCTTGATTTCATGTTGAATGTATGAAATGTGTGAGGAGAGAAGAATGAGGTTCAATTGTTTATCTTCTTGAGAATTCCTGCAAAGAGTGCAGTGACCGTCCGCAAGGTGTGCGTCGACGAAGTTCTGAGTTTTATCTCAAAAAGATCAGGAGAGATATCGTTGTGCTCACACCAACAGAAGTGTAGAGACAGCACAGAGCCGTGCAAGACGTGCGCAGGCGGATTGAAGTCTTAGACTTTATCAACCGAGGAGGAAGGTTGAAGGACTGTTATTGAAAAGAGTGCACAGAGTCGAAGGATCAAATAACCAGAGGTTATTTGTGAATGTCGCAAGGAGTACGTGTAGAATCACTAAGGAAGCCCTAGAGTTTGTGAGTAAAAGATCAGAAGGGATAGAACCTTGAAAAGTTCAGGGGAAGGTGAGTGTCGCAACCATCCAATAGGGAGGAAGCTCAGAAGAGTTGATTCCAGAGCGTTCAGCAGAGGAATATTGGAAGTTGGAACAGACAGTGGAGTCTCTTCAAGGAGAAATGTCGATTTGTCGTGGACCATTGGATCTCGCAGGCCAGTGGAGAAATTAGGGTTGAGTGTTCTCATCACTCATAAGCTCAGGGGGAATATAGGTCGTTGGATTAGGATCAACATGAGTCGTTGAACTCATCCTCGAATTTCTCTATTTCAGAATTCCAGAAGTGGAGGAAGATGTGACTCAGAGTCGAGAGTAGCGAATTCCCGATTTGCGAAGTCCTGAAAGAACTAGGACTGTCAGATCATGGGAGAATAGAGTCATTCATTTGTGGCAAGGATATATCACGATTTTAGCTATTGGCGATGGGACTGGTTGCATTTTAGTTCGCCGATATGTGAAATCTTGAGTGCCAAAAGACTGGGGCCCAGACCATACTTGAAGGTCACATCAAGATAAATTCAAGGAAGGAATCAAATTTCCACTAGCCTTTTCAGGTTTGAGGGATTGTCGCGTTAAGGGGGCTCACATCTAGAATCGCAAAGTCGCGAACGCCAAAATACCCATTTGGGTAAAGGCTGTGGTCATATCAGAGATCATGTGGGAGTGAGTTGGCGCTTAGTACTTCTTCACGTGGGTGCAGCTCCAAATAACGACCTGTGGATATGCACTTGCGAGTGTGAGTGATTTCCTGTGGGGAAGTCAAAGAGTCAATCAGACTATCGGGGAGATAAAGAACGATCCTAAGACCGGGAGGTCACGCAGAACCTACTGAGGTAGGGGGTGCTGCGTCAGAGTGGTATCAGAGCCTAGCCTACAATTTTCTTTTTGTTTTCTGTGGGGAACAAATTGAAACAATGCCGCCAAGAAGGAGAGAAAGATGAATGCCCGATCCAACTGTGGAAAGGGAGATGAGAGAAATCCATGCTCGATTGGATGTTATGGAAATAGCACAGAGATGGAAAGCTGATGCTGGAGATGTTAGTGAAGTCGAAAGAGAAAATGAGGTTGGAGCTGAGGAAGAATTTGCAGTCGAAGACGCTGCAGAAGAACGTCTATTCAGGGTTGTTGCAAGAATTGGAGCTAGAGCAAAGATAGACATTCTGATGTATGAAGGCAACTTAGACGTTGAAGAACTACTAGATTGGTTTAGGGCTTTGGATAAATACTTCAACTATGAGGATGTCGAGGAAGACAAGAAGGTCAAACATGTCATCACATGACTTAAAGGGCATTCAGCACTATGGTGGGATAAACTACAGGCTAATAGGAGTTGCAAAGGCAAACAAAGAATCAAAAGCTGGGATAGGATGGTTACAAAAATGAATGCCAAGTTTATACCAAGAGACTACCATATCAATTTGTTTCAAAGAATGAAAAGCTTGAGACAGAAGATGATGATAGTGAAGGAGTAGACTGAAGAGTTTTACAGGCTCAACATCAGAGTGGGTTATCGAGAAAGTGATGATGAAAAGGTTTCCAGATACATGAATGGTCTGAGATATGACATTCAATATGAGATGAGCATGATGAAAATTAGGAATGTCGAAGATGCTTATCAAATGGCTCTAAAGGCTAAAGAGAAATTAGCCTAAAAGCAAGGTCAAAGTGGTCGATGTCAAAGTCAGAGCAGAGGCAAATCAATTTCCTAGGACAGAATTCAGAAGCTGAAGGAGGGAGAAAAGAAACCTCATACTCACCCTGAAAGAGGAGGAAGTTCACAGGGAGGACAGTATGCCGATAGAAATACTTTTCTGCGAGCAAGATCTAGAGGAAGAGGAAGAGGAGGTGATGTAAAATGTTTTGTCTATGGAAAGATAGGACATAAATCTTTTGAATGCCCTAATAGAAAAAGAGACGGAGGTGAAACTCACATTTCCGAGGCACAAGGGAAGAATGTTTAGGCAGAAGATGCATAATGCGGAAGGTCCTTAATGATGAGGAAAATTCTCTTGAAACCAGAGAAAGAGATAGAGAATCCAGTCCAAAGAAACAGTTTGTTTAGAACTGCTTGCAAGACCAAGGATAGGGTATGAAAGGTAATAGTGGATAGTGGGATCACAGATAATCTAGTATCCACAGAGATGGTGGAAAAGTTGGAATTGGAGACTGTTGCACATCCAAGCCCATACAAAGTCTCGTGGTTGCAAAAGGGACATCAGGTAAATGTCACTAAACAATGTCTAGTTGAATTTAAGATAGGGGGATATAATGATGAGATCTTGTGTGATGTTATTCCCATGGATGACTGTCATATTTTGTTGGGAAGACTGTGGAAATATGACAGAAATGTTGTTCATGATGGGAGAAAGAACACATACACCTTGGAGAAAAATGATAGAATGCATATCTTGCTGCCAATTAAGAATAAGGAGGTGAAGCCAGAAGCCAACAATACTATACTTCTCATGAGTGGGAAGGAACTTCTTGATGAAGTCAAGAAAGAAGAATACATTCAGTTTGTTGTGGTAAGAAAGCCTAGATTCATTCTGACCAGTAGCAAGATAGATGATCTACCAAAAGAAATTAAGGAACTGCTAGAGGAGTTTGTTGATATAGTGGTGGATGAATTACCTTGTTCATTATCGCCCATCAGGAGCATAAGCCATCACATTGATATTATACATGGAGCAAGTTTACCAAACAAAGTAGCATATAGATTGATGTTGCAGGAGAATGAAGAAGTTAAGAAGAAATTCCAGGATTTGATGGACAAAGGATTGGTTAGAGAAAGTTTGAGTCCATGCGATGTACCTACAATGTTAAGTCCAAAGAAAGATGGTGGATGGAGAATGTGTATAGACTCGATATCTATAAACAAAATCACCATCAGGTACAAATTTCTTTTACTGAGGATGGATGACTTGATGGATTGCTTGAGTGGAGAAAAATTTTTCTCAAAGATTGATTTGAAAATTGGGTATCATCAGATTAGAATGAGGGAAAGTGATGAATGGAAGACAACATTCAAAATGAATGAAGGACTATATGAATGGATTTTCATGCCATTTGGTTTGACAAATGCGCCCAGTACTTTTATGAGGCTGATGAACAAATTCTTTAAAGATTTCATAGGAAAGTTTGTAATCGTATATCTTGATGATATACTGATCTTCAGTAAGACTGAAGAAGAACATCTGAAGCATTTAGCTGCAGTGATGAGGATATTACAGCAAGAGCAATTTTTGATCAATTTGAAGAAGTCATCTTTCATGAAGACAGAACTCATTTATTTGGGTTTTGTAATCTCTTCGAAGGAATTGAAGATGGATCTGGAGAAGGTAAAAGAAATCAAGGATTGGCCATCGCCGAAGAGTATCTTTGAAGTTCGAAGCTTCCATGGATTGGCTAGTTTTTACAGGAAGTTCATTAGAAATTTCAGTGGAATATGTGCACCAATGATGGACACAGTCAAGAAAAGACACAAATATTTTCATTGGACAGAGGAAGCAGATAAGAGTTTCAAGTTGCTGAAGGAAAATATAATTGGACAGCTAGTTATAGTTTTTTTAGATTTCAACAAGACATTCCAAGTGAGATGTGACGCTAGTGGATTCGCAATTGGAGCGGTATTAATCCAAGACAACCAATCGATTGCATAGTTCAATGAGAAACTGAATGAGGCTAAGCTAAAATATTCAATGTATGACAAGGAGTTTTATGCAGTCATACAAGCGTTGAAAAAATGGAGGCATTACTTGGTTCCGAAAGAGTTTGTCTTGTATAGCGATAACCATGCATTATAATTCATAACTCGACAGGAAAAATTGAACCAAAAGCATTGAAAATGGGTTAATACATGTAGAATTTTACTTTTGTTATAAAGCATATTTCTGAAACTGCTAACAAAGTTGTTGATGCTTTGAGTAGGAAATGTTTGATTCTGCAGGAGTTCAAAGTAAAGACCTTAGGTTTTGATAACCTCAAAGAAATGTATAGAGGTGATGTAGATTTCAAAGAAGCCTATGAAGCATGTGAGAATCCATTTCTTAGATATCAGAGCCAATGGATTGAATATATGATTCAAAATGGACTATTGTTCAGGGGTAATCAGTTTTGTATTCCGAAGAGTTCTATGAGAGAAAATCTTCTGAAGGAAAATCATAGTGGAGGATTGGATGGACATTTCGGCCATGAAAAGACTTTTGCACAACTAAATGGCTCATATTATTGGCTAGGGATGAGAACAGATATCAATAGATTTGTGAATAGGTGCAGAATTTGCCAGCACGCGAAGGGAAAGAGATAGAATATAGGGTTGTATCAGCCATTTTCAGTACCAGAGAGGCCATGGGATACGGTAAGTATGTATTTTGTGTTAGGAATTCCAAGGACGCAAAGATGGTGTGACTCAATCTTTGTGGTAGTCGATAGATTTTCCAAAATGGCACATTTCATTCCATGCCAGAAAACCAGTGATGCAACTCACATTGCAAACCTGTTTTTCAAAGAAGTTGTTAGACTTCATGGCTTACCCAAGTTGAACATCGCAGTCAGTGGGATCAGATTCTACCGCAAGTGGATTTTGCATATAATGATTCACTGAACATGAGTTCAGGACAAAGCCCATTCCAGATCATGTATGGAATGCATCCGGAAGGAATATCTGAGTTAAGGGACTTAGGGCAGAATGAATTCAGGAGTGCTGGAGCAGAAGATTTTGCAGCAAAAATGCAAGAGCTCCACAGCAAAATCAAGGAGTGATTGCAGAATTCAAATCAAGAATATAAGCACAGAGCAGATCAACATAGAAGAGAACTTCAGTTCGAAGTAGGTGATTTGGTTCTAGTGCATCTCATAAAATATAGGTTCCTAAGGGGAACATACAACAAGTTGAAGATGAAGAAAATTGGGTCGTGTAAAATCATAAGAAATTTTGAGGCAAATGCTTATGAGATTTAATTACCAGATGGGGTAGGAATATCGCCCATATTCAAAATAGCATACCTGTATCCTTACAGGGATGATGTAACAGAAGCAGAAGAGAATCAGAAGGAAGTTCAGTGGGTTAACCAATTGCCTGTAGCTGAAAGGCCACATATGGAAAAGACATACGATTGAAGATGTCATTTGGGAAAGAGAAGAAGATATCCAAAGACATGGACATACAGTGCAGGAGCTCATGAACAGGAGTTCATGAAATTTTCAGCCAAGGGAGTATGATGCAGGAGCATCGTATGCAGCCAGTGAAGCAAGAGCAAAGGCAAAGATAGCTAGGAACGCACCAGCACACATTTTGAAAATGTTTTAAATTTGAATAGAGAAGCATTAATGTAATAGCTGGGAGAGTGTATCTACATTTATGTTTTGGAGATTATAAACAGATCTTGAGTGTTTCTCACATCTGTCAGATAAAGAGGCATTTATTGTAATTTATGAAAAGTTGTTGTAGCTTTTATTTCAGATTAGATAGATTAGAGTTGTAGGAGGGAAAACCTCATAAAAGACACCCTCGCTTGTATCATTCTATCATTCCCAATTGTATCAGTTGAGTAAGTTGTAGAGCTATAGAGAGAAAGAACACAGAGAAGAATCCATGTACATGAACACTTGAGTTAATACATGAATGCTTTGACTCAATCTCATGGTGTTATTATGCTTACTGTTTACATCTGTTGAATAGTATGTTTATAGTGTTTTGTTTCTCTATTATGCATTTATTTCAATGTTGTGTGTGTATGGATGCTCTTGATTTCATGTTGAATGTATGAAATCTGTGAGGAGAGAAGAATGAGGCTCAATTTTTTCTCTTCCTGAGAATTCCTGCAAAGAGTGCAGTGAACGTTCGCAAGGTGTGTGTCGACGAAGTTATGAGTTTTATCTCAGAAAGCTCGGGAGAGATATCGTTGTGCTCACACCACCAGAAGTGCAGAGACAGCACAGAGTCGTGCAAGACATGCACACATGGATTGAAGTCTTAGACTTTATCAACCGAGGAGTAAGGTTGAATGACTGCTATTGAAAAGAGTGCACAGAGTCAAAGGATCAAATAACTAGAGGTTATTTGTGAATGATGCAAGGAGTGTGTGTAGAATCACTAAGGAAGCCCTAGATTTTGCAAGTAAAAGATCAGAAGGGATAGAACCTTGAAAAGTTCAGGGCAAGGCGAGTGTTGCAACCACCCAATGGGGAGGAAGATCAAAAGAGTTGATGCCAAAGTGTTCAGCGGAGGAATATTGAAAGCTGGAATGGATGGTGGAGTCGCTTCAAGGAGAAGTGTCGATTTGTCATGGACCGTTGGATCTCGCAAGCCAATGGAGAAATTAGGGCCGAGTGTTCTCATCACTCATAAGCTCAGGAGGAATAGAGGCCATTGGATTAGGATCAACATGAGTCGTTCATCTCATCCTCGAATTTCTCTATTTCGGAATTCGGGAAGTGGAGGAAGTTGTGACTTGGAGTTGAGAGTTGTGAGATTCCCGATTCGTGAAGTCTCGAAAGAAATAGGACCGTCATATCATGGGAGAATAGAGTCGTTGATTTGCAACAAGGATATATCACGATTTTGGCTATTGGTGATGGGACTTGTTGCATTTTAGTTTGTTGATACGTGAAATACCGGGTGCCGAAAGACTGGGGCCCAGACCGTACTTGAAGGTCATGTCAAGGTAAAGTCAAGGAAGGAATCAAATTTCCTCCAGCATTTTCGGGTTTTAGGGATTGTCACGTTAAGGGGGCTCACATCTGGAATCGCGAAGTCGTGAACAATGAAATACCCGTTTGGGTAAAGGCTGTGGTCATATCAGAGATCATGTGGGAGTGAGTTGGCGCTTAGTGCTTCTTTGTGTGGGCATAGCTCCAAAGAAGGACCTGTGGATACACACTTGCGAGTGTGAGTGATTTCATGTGGGGATATCAAAGAGTCATTCAGACTCTCAGGGAGATAAAGAACGATCCTAAGATCAGGAGGTCACGCAGAACCTGCTGAGGCAAGGGGTGTTGTGTCACATTGCTATAGGGGAGAATGGGAAAAAAATAAAGGATAGAATGAAAAACCCAATTGACTTGGATATGGCTATGATTGCAACATGTAATTGAGAAGAAGGTAAGATACAATTGCAAGCATGTGTATTTATAATCATTTCCATTTTTAAGGGTCTATGATACAAGAACTAAAAAACATGAATTTTCTATAACCTCAAATGTGTTAGCTCATAAAAGCTAACAAGAAATTGATATTGTACTTTGAGATAAAGTAGTTAAGTATTAGAGGGATATAAATTGTTTGAAAATATGGCTCCTTGGTAATGAATCAAGCGTTATTATGAGTGAAAAAGTTCAATATATTTACAAGGTATAGTACAATTTTGTGGATATCATATCTTGGTGATCAAGGGAAGTAAATAAAAGTTGATCAACAGATAAAGTCTTCGATGGAGACTCATTTCCATATTAATATAGAGGCAACAATCTTTTTATTTTTTTTATTATCATATTTTTTTATGATATTGAATCTATATGTGTGGCTTAAGTGAATTAATTTCATGAAAATCCTTCAACAATGGTGTGTGTCTAGTCTTAAAATGTTATAGGATTCACTAACTCAAAATAATCACCATTAGATGATTTTAGAAAGAAGGTTGATGTATAGGAATTAATTTTTATACAATGAGCATTGCTACTCTTTAACATAAATTATTTTTCTATGTAAAAACTCATGGTAGGAGTTTAGCAATTATGATGAATTCTTTCTCAACTAGAAGTTTTGTGTTCTTGGTTTTCTAGTGAAAAATCTTCTTGTAGTCAAATAATATTTTTGTCTTCAATAATTATACCTTAATGTTTTGTTGCCATTGTTCCATGGTTGAACATAATGGGAAATGTAGAAGTTATATTCCAAGTTTAGGGGAAAAATTGAGGTTGCACACAGGTTCTTCCAAAAAATGTTTATAATTGATGTAGTGTTATGGAGTTAATTTTGGAACCTCAGGTTATAATGGTCCATGACACTTCTCCGGGAATTAATTGCACGTGTAGTCGACCAACATCTAGAAGCAGTCGGTCAGGCAATCGACCTGATATCTACATCAATCATTCAAGTAGTTGACAAGCCTGTCAATCGAATAATCGATTGACAGTCAAAGAAAATCATTCGGTGGATCGACTAACCGAACATTTGAATATGATTTGGACACATGGATGGTCAGGTCGAGCACCCTGGTCGAGTTGACTATACATCATGGATTTGGCAGATTCAACTCTAACCACCGATGGTTGTATGTGGACAAGATCTTATCAATTCTAAGGAATTTGGTTAGATCTTGAGGCTATAAATAGAAAACCTGATGGGTCATTATCATTGTGTGATATGAGTGATACAAGTATGTTGTACACCAATACTAAACATGGTGTGTGTGTTTGTTCAATATGCATTGTGAATTTTTTATTGCAATGCAATATTATTAAGTGTTGTAATAGTGTCTTTAGACACCACCTATTATCTTTGAAGCTTACTCCTCTTCAATTATCTATAGTATTGTTTATTTGTTTCGTATTAGGTTACACCCAATTCCCAACATGGTATTAGATTGATTGGTTGCGACCTCACTTGTTGTCCACAAATTTTGTTGAGTTGGATCCATTATGTAATTGAGTCTAGGTCGGTGATTTGTTGAATGTAACTTGTTGAAACAGATTAGATATTTCAAGATATCGAAGATGACTTCGAAGATCAATCCTATTGTTTTAAATGGAACAAATTATGTTGTATGGGAACCAAACATGGAAACCTACTGAAGATTAAAGGATTGTGGCAATATATGAAGAATATGATTGCAGATAGTATATATGAAGAATATGATTCCAAATACAACCATGACCTATATTTCGCAGGAGATTCGATTTCACATCAATGGAATCGACTTCCCTCATAAAGTCTAGAAGAAGATGAAGTCTCTATCCAAAAAATTCAATGAAATTCACATCATGCAATTGGAGAAAGAGTTGATCTCTCTCGATCCTCATTCTTTTGATAGAATCAAGGACTATTTGGCACATGTGAAGAAACTACAATTGAAATTGGGGGAATGTGGAAAGAAATATTTGAAGAAATAAGCATAACTCATCGAGATGGTACTATGAATTTGAGAACACCATTAGACGTGTTTGTTTCAACTTTTTTCACCAACTAGCAGGCATGCAAGGAAGATGGTAAGGATTACACCATTGAATCTTTCTATGGATTACTGATCACTGATAAACATAGATTGCTTGATGAATGTAAAATTGGTATACAACATCAATCTCACTTTCTCAAGGGAAAGGGAAAGTTGAATCACAAGGAAAGAGGAATTTTTAATACCCCTATACAAAGACTGGGATGCCTCGACTAGAAACCTAAAGGGAATACATATGCACCTCGTCTAAATAAAAAGAGAATACATGTCAATACTGTGGAAATATTGGACATGTGTATAAAGTATACTACAAGAAGAGAGATAGCCTAGAGGAGACGTTCAAGCACCTTGAAGGAGACATGTCAGTTGTTTGTTGACCCACTTATAACTTCACCTTCCAAGTTGGAAATTCTCATGCATTTCTTTCTCATTCTGCATAGAATGAATGGGTAGTCGATTCTAGTTGCATGGATCATATGGATAACTATGTTTTATTGTTCATGTCTTTAGAAATGTTATGGAGAGAAATATCTATGTTGTTGATGATTTTTCTCTTGACATTGTTGGTCGAAGTGATTTTCTTTGTCGACATGGGGAAATTGTTGGAATTTATCATGTACCAAACCTTAGAACAAATTTTTGTTTGGCTTCTCAATTAACAAGGATAGGTAATATTTTGAAGTTTTTTTCATATCAATTATTTATTCAATATTTGAAGAAAGTTCGTTCGATTGTCACCAAAGAGTTTCTCGAACTGAAGGACGGTTTTATCATTTTTGTGACATGACTCAACCTGACTCTGAACCGTCTTCTCTTATTTCTCACATCGATGAATGAATTTGAACTTGGAATGAACGAATCAGACACCCAAATTTTTGAAATCTCCAGTTGATGGAAACTCAAAATATGGTTGTTGGTCTACCTGAATTTTTCTCCCTGATGGAGTCTGTAAAGGATGTTTGATTGGAAAGCATCATATGAAACCCTTCGACTATGGAAAAGCATGGAAAAAACAGAACCTCCTAGATTTGGTTCAACTAATATTTGTCACATCAATATACCTTCTTGAGCAAGTGAAAGGTATATTTTGAATTTTATTGATGATCTCTCTCGTTTCACTTGGGTTTATTTCCTAAAAAACAAGAATCTTGTCTTTGAAAATTTCAAATAAATTAGGGCCTTTTCTAAAAATAAATGTGGTTGACCCATTAATTGCTTGATATCAGAGAATGGTGGTGAGTATGTGAATTGACATTTTAAAGAATACTTTGTTCAATCTGGAATTGACTAGTAGTGATTGGTTTCTCATTCCCCTCAGTATAATGGTATTGCAAAAAGAAAGAATTAGACATTAGTTAAAATGGCTAGATGTATTTTGCAAGACAAAGATTTTCCTCCTCGTTTCTGGGCTAAAGCTATTTATTGTGAAAACTATCTAATCAATCGCATCTTGAATTGAGTTTTTACTTCAATGACTCTAGTCAAATAATGGTGTGGAATGAATCCCTTAGTAGGCCACCTCCGTGAGTTTGGACATGTTTTCGGGACTCATATTTTCGATGATTTCCAAAATAAATTAGATGCAAAGAGTCATTATTGCATCATGATGGGATAATCTAAAGAGTCTAAAGCCTATATATTGTTTGACCCTATCAAACAACATATCATTATCAAAAGAAATGCATGGCTTTATGAGAAGTATGCTAGCGTCAAGTTGTTGAATGCCTCCTCTCAATTGTTATATGATTATCACTTTGATGTTGTTTCTGACTCTGATTCTCATGTCCTATTTTTTTAGTCCTTTGACTGGATAGTCAAACTCTATTCTTGTTTTGACTGAGCCATTGACCTATGATTCAATTGGTCAGTTTATTTATAATTCTATTTCGAATAGTCTTCCATCTCCTCCAACTGAAACTATTCCAACTTCTAATCGACATTTTGTAACGAACAACATTTTTCCCCTGTCTTGTCTACCTATATGGGCTACCAATATAATTGAATTTGTTGTTCCTAATGTCGATGATGTTTCCTCAAGCTGAAAAAATCATAGTCGCAAGCAATATGTCATTGTTTCTTCATTGACTTGTGTTCTTGAAACCTATGATGTTGTTACCTACTCATATGCACAAGGACAACTAGAATGGGAGTAGGCTATGCATTCAAAAATGAATTCTCTATTGAAGAATAAAAATTTATATTTAGTTCCTCGGCCTCAAGGGAAGAATATTGTGAAGTTTTGATGGGTCTACATGACCAAATTAACCTCTAAAGGTGTTTTTGAGCATTACATATCTTGCTTGGTTGCAAAGGGATTTTCTAAACTAGAAGGCATCAAATACACTAATACCTTTTCCCCTATTGCGAAGATGAAATTTGTTCGATCGATTCTTTCCCTTGCTTCTCATTTTGGATGGTATATCCACCATATGGACGTGAAGAGTGATTTTCTTCATGGAGGTTTTTATGAATAAATTTTAATGGAAAAACCTCTTGGTTTTATGAAAGATTCTATCTTGGTTTTATGGCAGATTCTATCATGGCAACTTTCCAAAATTTTATTGATCTTATTAGTGAATATTATTCCCTTCAGGAAACCTTTCTTGTAGGGCCTTTTATTTCATGGTTTGTATCTACCAAACAAGGGACTACTAACCTTGAGGCACTAGTCTCCTACTCTAGTCCACAAACATTGAATAACCAATTCTTAGAGGGGAATCTTTTTGAACACACAAGCCCTAAGTGGAGTTAAGGAACTAAGATTAAATATTAACAACCAACCACAAAAACCCTAAAAATTAAAATCATTTCTTTTACTTCAAATAAAATATAAAAATATAAAAGATATCTCTTCAAAAAATATGTATTCATTGTCTAGTGTAAATTTAACAGATTATTTTCATTTTCTATACATTTTGTCCAAGGGTTTACGGTAATTTGTTGATCTTTAACTCTAATAGGGAAAATTTTACCCACAAACTTATGATTAAAGGTTTTATCGAATATTGTGTGGGTTGATTTAAGAGGTTTATCAATTCTGGAAATCAAATTGCAATGAAGAAAATTGGAATTGGTTAAACCCTAAAGCTAGGGTTTAACCCTAAACGGTGAATTCCAACCCTACCCTAGATATATTTTCACTTTTGGATTGTATATAAGGGATATATAACTCTTTATAATG
This sequence comes from Picea mariana, assembly GCA_032191745.1. NCBI lineage: Eukaryota > Viridiplantae > Streptophyta > Pinopsida > Pinales > Pinaceae > Picea > Picea mariana. The sequence goes on along the minus strand of JASDQU010504628.1, from coordinate 100,319 downwards.
GTGATTGTTTTCTCCTAAGTATTCATAGCTATTATTTTACGTTTTGGAGATTTTTGGTGAAACCCTAAGGGGACTCACCATTTTCTTTGCAAGTTTGAGTTAATTGCATTGTTATTATTCATTTATACTTACAATAATTCATTATTGGGTATTTTTTACATAGTTTATTCATTTCCCTAGGAAAATTATCCAAGTTTTATTATTACAAGTGTTTTTTAGACACCCTTGGGGTGTTCTTCCTCACCCAAAATCTGCATTTTCTGTGTTATTTATCATATATCAGCTTCTAGAGAGGCTTATAATGGTGATTGTTTTCTCCTAAGTATTCATAGCTATTATTTTACGTTTTGGAGATTTTTGGTGAAACCCTAAGGGGACTCACCATTTTCTTTGCAAGTTTGAGTTAATTGCATTGTTATTATTCATTTATACTTACAATAATTCATTATTGGGTATTTTTTACATAGTTTATTCATTTCCCTAGGAAAATTATCCAAGTTTTATTATTACAAGTGTTTTTAGACACCCTTGGGGTGTTCTTCCTCACCCAAAATCTGCATTTTCTGTGTTATTTATCATATATCAGCTTCTAGAGTTTGTGGAAAGCAAAAATCTTGTCCAATTTTCAGAATACATCTAAGGGGTAACTCAATTGTATCATTTTTTCTTGGTTCATGTGATTAGATCTCATTCTTGTGCAGTAAAAAGTATTTGTTTCTTCATCCAAAGAGTGACATCATAGTGTTGATTTATATTTCTACTATAGCATATTTATTTCAGATCTTAGTACTTAATTAATTATTTCCTAACCCTCTTTATATTGTGGTATTTATTTCCCTAGTTCTTATTTGAATATTCTCAAATCATTTGGCTACTCCATTGACACTATTCTATCTAACTATATATCAAGGTGTGTGTTTTGGAAGTGACTTGTATGGTAAGCTATCTAAAGGTACTGTACAGATTCATTTCCATAGATTGGGATACCCCCTATGGATTCAAGGGTTTGGCGTAAATTGAAGGGAAAATTGTTATAAGGTGATAGCGGAGTGTTTCTAATGTTTTTATTATCCCCATTATTACCTCTACAAAGGCTACTAATTTGGGCAATAACATTTTTTGGCATTGTTTCGAAGGATGAATTTGTGAATGTGTTTTACAAATACATATTTGTTGATTTATTTCTTAGATCTTAATGAAATTATCCCACCTCGACATTAGGTAATTTCTTTTTATTTGTATCTTGATGAGATTATTGTTATTGCTAACTTGATTGTCTCATCTAGAAACTCCACCAAATACAAATACAAAAAAAAAGGTACTATACAAGAAGGAACACCCAAGGCATACTTCATCTTGTTCCTAAACCTAAACTTGTTTATCATAGAAGGAAGCTTATGCTTCAGGAAAGGGAAGTAAATAATTGTTTAGGTTTCCAATCTTTATATGATATAATAATATTATTTGTTTATTCAATTCCTCTAATGCAAAATCAAATGGTTGCTCGATGGTTGAAAAATGCCTTCAAACCATTTTATTTCTCTAACATTGCAGGTTATCCTCATGATTTTTCATCTTCTTTAGAGAAATTGCTTGTATTCCGCGGTGATAATGTTATTGGTGCAAAAGACTATTGGGATGTGTTCATTGAGCATATCACTACTTTGGGAGTTTTTCATATGGATCTTTTATATAAAAGAGTTTTTTTGTCATTGAAAAGGGATGTCAGGAAGTGGTTTTTATCATTACTTGATCATATCATTAACTCCTTTCAAGCATGCCATAATTTTATCTTTGATAGATTGTTGGAAAAGAAAGATAATCAATTTCTTTTGAATGCTTTTAATAACATTAAGAGAAATAAAAATAAAACTATTGATGAGTTTAACTACATATTTGAAAAGATTGTACAAGATATTCCTCAAACTCATAGACCGACTATGAAAACCATATTGATATTAAATGAATTATTTTCAAGGGAATTTTAGAATCTTCCTTAATGATGTAAATCCTATTGATCTTGCGACTTCCAAACATAAGGCCAAGAGCATCGACGAAACTTGGGATATCTTAGGGAAGCTGGATATAATGAATTTACTTGGGGCCAAAGGTGATCACAAGAAGAAAATATCTCCTACCATTGAGCCTACTTATGATCCTATATCTACTCTCATGGAGGAGATAAAAAATATACAAGTATCATTCACGCAAAACAACTAATGCATTATAAGACAAGATTGTATAAATGGAAAGAAATCAACACCATTATAGCTATCATCCAAGAAATGGACACAGAGGCCCATTGTTGAATCAAAGACTTCCTACCTTGTTTGAACCTACCAACATGGTATGGAATAGACATCCTTATTATTGCAAGGCTTGCAAGTGTCTCCATGATGAAAATACTTGTGGTATTTACCTGGGAGCAACCAAATTGGGTAATCAGAGCATTGAAGCACTCTTGGACACTTGTAACAATTTGTTTGACAAACAGGATTATTAGGATTGGTATTTGATGGATGATGATTAAAGGGAATAAGAGATAGTAGTCAGATTATTTGGGGAAATACCTTCTCTAGAAGAGATAAATCCGATGTGTGAGAATGAATAGAGAGATATAACCTATCAAATAAAGAGAAGTAACCCTATGCAAGATCAACCAGGACCTTCCAATCCCCAAGAAGAGGATAATCAAGTTGCAAGGCCAACCAAACCCAATGCATAGGTACCACGAAGTCATTCTTCAACAAGAATGTCTCTTGAGATGATGCTAGATGTGACAAGATGGTTTAGTAATGCCAAAATTCCCATTCCTATTATCGATTTAACAAGGTTCCTTCCATGAAGAATCAAGTTAAAGATTTTTTTGTACTTGAAGAAACCAGTTAAGAAACTCATCGTGTAAGTGAAAATGAATATGTCATTATTATTCTTCAAAGTATGCACAAAGGAAGAAACAAGTTGAAGCACCAACCCTTTTTCATATCATTGATAGTGGAAGACTTTCTCTTACATAATTGTATGTTGGACTATGAATCCTCAACCAATTTGATGTCTCTCGAGGTGATGAAAGTTTTGGGTTTGAAAAATTGGAGGCCATATAGGAATATTTGTGCCATGCACTGCAGGGAATTCAAAGTGTGTGGATTAATCAAAGATATTTATGGATTCTTGGATTCTCATCAAGATATTTTCTTGGTAATGGATGTGGTGGTCATCAATGTTCCCAATTCCCTGGGAATGATTCTATCCAAAAAGTGGGTCGTTGACCTTGGAGGTAGTATTTATATGGACTTATCATATGCCATTATTCCAAAATTTTAGGGTATTCCAATCATCTTACACAGAGAGTAGATGAAGAAATATGATGCGGAAGAAACATGGGACCCCAAGAATGAATTGGTTTTCTTTAAAGAATATATTGGATTCTACATTGTGTTTATAAAAAAATTAGCTCCTTAGAAAGAATTTGACAACATTTGGAAGATGAATTTCGATGGGGCCAAGTGCCAAGCAAGTATGGTCACAGGTATTGTTTTAACTTCCCATGAAGGTAATGTTTCATGTTACATTTTCTTTTGGAATTTGAAGTAACTAAAAATGTAGTTGAATATGTTCAACACTTTTATTTGGTTTAAATTTAGCTAAGAATCTTGGAATTAATATTTTGAAAATCATTGGTGATTCTAACCTAGTTGTTTGGAAAGTAAAAGGCCTTTAGGCTTATAAAAATGAAAGATTTAAAAGACATAGAAATGCAGTGTGGGATTCCATGGAATGGTTGGATGCACTATCCTTGGAAGTAGAACCAACGGAATTGAATAAAAGGTCCAATGCAATAGTTTTCTTCATTTCAATGCTACAATTTTTTTATGATTTAGTGAAAATTAGAAAAATGGAGATTATTTTCAAACCATCAGTCCTACATAACTTAGTCAATTTATAGGTTTTCAATAATAATTCATAGATTTTGAAATTCATGAACAAATTGCAGGAATTTTTTGAGAACCATATTGAATGGAGAGAAGAAGGTTTAGAAGAGGAAATAAAGGAAAACGAGATGCTAGCAGGCCTTGTACCTCTTGAAGGATTGTTCAACAAGCATGATAGGTATAAGGAGAAGAAAGAGATGATTAAGCCCAATGAATATGAGGTATTCAATATTGGATCAACTAAGAATCTAAAGATGATAAATATTGGTAAAGGAATATCAGGGAAGGAAATAAAGGAAATCGAAAATATTATCACAGAATTCAGGGATTTGTTTTCCTTCTTCTATGATGTGTCGAATGACCAAAAGGGATATATAATTCAACACATATACCCTTGAAGAAATGTTCCAAGACATTTTAACAGAACCTGAGATAGATTAATCCAAAGTTGGTCCATGTTGTCCAAAAAGAGTTTCGAAAATTATACAAAGAAAGAATCATTGCATCCATAAGACAGTCTACTTGGATCTCTAATCTAGTGATAGTTTGAAAGAATATCGATGAGATAATAATTTTGTGGGCTTAAAAAATATCAATGAAGCATATAAGAAATACAATTATCCATTACCGAACATGGAAAATATAATACAAAGAATCATTGGATCATAAATGTTGTCATTATGGATGGTTCTTCAAGTTACAATCAAGTATGGGTGAAAAAAAATGACAAACATAAGACAACATTCACCACACCTTGGGGAACTTATGAGTATTTGAGGATACCCTTTGGTCTGATGAATGCAAGTGATACATTCTAGAGAGCCATGGATTATTCATTTAGAGATATCATGGGAAGAATAATTGATATTTATCAAGATGATTTCACAGAGTTCTCAAAGGAAAAGAAATCCCATGTTGAGCATCCCATACAGGTATTTGAAAGGCACAACAGGTATGAAATCTCATTGAACCCAAAGAAGTCAATATTTAGGGTCATTGAAGGAAATCTTATCAGGTATATTGTTTCAGAAGTCAGGGTAAAAGTTGATCCCAAGAGGATAAAAGTAATTAAGGAAATTACTCTACCCAAAACATAGAAGGCTTTGCAATCATTTTTTGGAAATATCAGTTTCATCCGAATATTCATCCCAATTTTTTCTGAGATCACCAATCCCATAACGAATTTGATAAAGAAAGATGTCATTTTCAAATGGGATGAAGCCAGTAAGATAGACTTCGAACTTATCAAGGAATCTATTGTAAAATATCTGGTATTGGTAATTCCAAATTATTCCAAGAATTTTCAATTTTTTTCTTTTACTTCTAGTGATACAATTTCAAGTGTAAAATAATGATCAAGATGAACAACAACTATTTATCCTTTATGAGTAAAGTTCTCGATGATGACAAATTAAAAGTTTCCATTATGGAGAAGCGATCTTATGTTTTGGTCAAATCCTTGAAGAATTTCAAAACGTATGTTGGATATTCCAAAGTGATTTCCTATGTGCCTCGTCTAGTTGTAAGAGATATATTGGCTCAACAATATTGTTTGGGATCTAGAGGCAAGTGGGTGACTAAGATTCAAGAATTTATGATTTGGAAATTGCACCCACAAAATTCATCAAAGGCATAGGTTTAGCGTATATTTTAGCTTAAGGAAATGAATTTTATCTTAGATTATAGGATGATGCATCACCTATGATTTCATCAATAATTGAAGAATTGCAGCATAATGATTGGTACATAGATATTATTTTCTATCTCAAGAACCTTACAACTCCAAGGCACTGTCCAGATCACAAGAAGAGAGATTTAAGATTAAATGACTCTAAATATTTTTTTTGTTGGCAAAGGCCTTGGATGGAGAAATATGGATGATTTGATTCTTGGATGTGTGGACCCAAAATAAGAAAAGAAGTTAATGGATGAATTTCATAATTTACTAGGTGGAGGAGATCATGTAGCAAAGACTACCACCCACAACATTCTAAGAGATGTTTACTATTGGCAAAGTATATTTTTATATGTGCATAAGTTTGTTATAATTTTTTAGTCATGACAATTATTCTTCGGGAAGAAGAAGCTAGTATCTCTCCCTCTTCAACCAGTTGTAGTGGAAGCACCCTTCCAACAATGGGGCCTTGATTTTATTGGTGAATTCAAGGAAAAATCAAGAATGGTCATAAGTGGATTCTTACAACTACAAATTATTTCACCATATGGGTTGAAATAGTACCAACAAAGAGGGCCATGGATAAAGGTGTGATGGATTTCTTAAAAGAAAGGATTATGACTCATTTCAGATTGCCAACAAATATCACTACTAACATTTCCAAAGCATTCAATTTTACGAAGTTGTCAAAATTTTGTTTTGATTGTGGAATTGTTCTATCCCACACCTCCAATTATTATCCCCAAGTAAATGGCCTCGCTTAGTCAAGAAATAAGAATTTGATGAAAATTATTAAGAAGATGGTGGGGGACTATGTTATGAGGAAAATATCTCTATCGCTAGGGGAAAACCACAATAGATGGAACGACACCCAGAAATCAACTTTAATCTCAAGTATGCTAGATAAATGAAAATGATAACAAGAGAAGGATATAAGCCTACCTCATCCGTATGTCCAAAGAAGACAATGGTTGAGCTCACGACCCAAATCTTTATACCTGCAACTTGTCCTCAACATCCAAGATATGCAAGCATGTTGAAATTATATAGAATGTTAGCATATAAACTAGAATAATCCATTATAGTGCATAGAAAATATGTTCATGGAAAGTAATAAAAATATTTGTGACATATAATTGGAGAAGAAAAGAGTATTTCTATTAATGTAATCAACAGAAGTACATAGGTGACAAAATTTTGTAACGACACATATCGAAACCAAGAAACTAAGTCCCTCCAACTGGGCCTTCACCACTTGATATGTATTTATGAGAGAAACAAAAAGAATAAAAAATTGAATAAAATAACACAGAGATACTGAGAGCAACAACACATATCCAGTGAACAATAACTTCTATTGAATAATAGGTTGAAATTGTAAAACTGCACAACTGAAAAACTTGCTTGAATGGTGGTAGCTATCTCTAAGAAGAGATGTGGATGCTACGTGCATCCTTCTGAGAATAATGATTGCAATGAGGATCTAGAGGAATTTTGAACATTACTCATGAATTCCAAAACCCTAGACATCAGAAAACATAACCCTAGGAGATGAAACACCAAAAGTTATGCGGGCCCCGATGGGTAAGTTGGTACCTCAACTTCACGGGGTCGTAACTTTTGCATACAACCTCCATTTTAGGTGCATGATAGCTCGTTGGAAAGGTATTTTTGAGAAATACACATTATGTTGTCAAAATATTACTCTGTCTACAATTTGATTGTGGCAAGCCAAAAAACCATTTTTTAGGGCCCCAAAATGGACCTAGAAGTACAGAAAGATGTATTGACATGAAAACATCCAAAATAAGCCAGTTGGATTAGGTGGGAGGCCTCCAATATCCACCTGGAAGCTGTGTAGGGATTCATACAGCCTTGGAAGTGTAGAACCCACAATTACAAAGAATAACAGTAGAATGTGTTGAACTAAAAACTATCAAGAGGAGCCAGTCGGAATAGGTGGGTGGCCACCAATATCCAACTGGATCAGTCCTCCCCCCTTAGGAAGAAATTGTCTCCATTGTGTTGAGTGCCCCTATCAGGTGAGGAAACTTTTGTTGAATTTGACCCCGAGTGATCCACTTGTCTTGGTGTAGGAGTTTCCCTGCCTTGACAACCCGATAAAGATGGATCCTCTGTTGTCAAGTGACCTTGACCTGTGTGTCCATTATCTGATCAATGGATTCCTATTCCATGCAGTCCGAGTTGACATTTTTTTGGTGCCAATTGTTCTGTGATCTCTGAGGTGTCCAATAATGGTGGAAAATATGGTCAAAGTAGGTCCACTTTGAACATTGGGTGAAATCCAAGGAAGGGTGGAGTGTTGAGCTCAAAATAATTTCTACCCACAACCTTGGTGATAGTTTAAGACCCATAGAAAAGTGAGTGGATCTTCCGATGGGGCCTTGTAAGGTGCTCTTTCTGCAAATGTAACTAGACCTTGTCTCCCACCTGAAACTGATTCGATACCCGGTGTTGATCATGGTGTTTCATGTACTTAGCATTGGCTTTCTACAAAATCTCATGGACCTATTGGTGGATGTGATGAATCCGCTCAATGAATCTAGTGGATTTGTTAGCCTCAGACTGAACATGGGAAGATTATGCCAGTGTGGTTGCAAGAGGTAGTGTAACATCAATGGGACCCAAGGGTTGGAATCCCAACCCCACCTTAAATGGGCTATGGTCGGTGGAGCTATGGAGAGCCCTGTTGTAGTTTTGTTGAACATAGGGAAGACTCCCATCCCATGTATGCATATGCTTAGAGTTGTACATGCGCAGGCTGTGCACAATCATCTGATTGATTACTTATTTCTCACCATTAGTTTGGGGGTGGAAAGCAGTGGATTTAGTGAGCTTGGTGTCCAACAGTGACCAGAGACTCGACCAAAATGTGTTGAGAAACATGTTATCCCGATCTGAGGTGATGTTCTATGGTATCCAAAAATGGACCCACGCCCGTTCGAAGAAGAGCTTGTCATTATTTGTCGATGTGATGCTCTTCTTGTAGGATGTGATAATGGTCATCTTCAAAAATAGATCAACCATCACAAATACACAATCAATGTTGTTCTTGGTGGATGGAAGGCCAGACATGTAATCCATTGAGATGGATTCCCAAGGCCTCTCATGAGTAGGAATAAGGGTTTATAATCCTTTCTTCTTGATGGTTGGATTGGTAATGGCAAAGGCAGTGCAAGATCTGATATACTTGTTGATGTCTTGTTGAATTTTTTTCCAATAAAAATGTTTCTGTATAATGGCCACATTTTTCTCGCGCCAAAATGTCCTACCATATGACTGTAGTGAGCCTCTCAAATCATCTTTGCACACTCACTCGTGTGAACACCTAGGTGGAACATATGTCATAACAGCCCATCTTGGATGTAAAAATTGGTGACATTCGCTCATG
>JASDQU010504628.1:70889-88390 GCA_032191745.1 Picea mariana | reverse complement strand
TTTTCTTAATATCAGTTTGTAGTAGTTATTGTACAAGGTTAGAATTTACAGTACCCGATTCCTCAAATCAACGATCTCCTTTACCAGCTTAAGGGGTCCAAATACATCATTAAGATTGATCTGAATTCTGGCTACCATTAGGTCCCAATAGAGAAGACAGATGTATGGAAAACTGCCTTCAAGTCCAAACAAGGTCTTTTCGAATGGTTGGTCATACTCTTTGGTTTGACGAATGCCCCAGCAAATTTCATGAGGATGATGGACAATATCTTGCAGCCTTTCACCAACTCTTTTGTGGTAGTGTCTATGGATGACATCCTCATCTACAGAAAGACTTGGGCGGAACACTTGCAACATATTCAGCAGGTTCTGCACACTTTGCAAAAGCACAAGCTATATGCAAATTTGGAAAAATTATCCTTCAGCATGGACAAGGTCCAATACCTAGGCTACATTTATTATGAGAATGGGGTGTATGTTGATCCCGCGAAGATCTAGGTCATTCATGACTAGCCATCGACAACCACACTCACTGATCTTTAAAGATTTTTAGGCCTTGCCAATTTCTATCATAGCTTCGTGTTGGGATTCTCCCATATTGCATGGGCCCATAGCCAAGTAACGAGGGGTGGTGGTAAGGAAAATTTAGAAATGGGGCTTGTTGCAACAGAAAGCATTTGCTTATTTGAAGCAGCACTTTTGCTCATCCCCAGTGCTCTCATTACCCGTACTGCAACATCCCTTTGAGATCGAGACAGATTCTTCAGACTATGTTGTGGGCGAAGTTCTCACTCATCACAAACACCCTGTTGCATATCATAGTGAGACACTATCAGATGTTGTATGTAAGTACCCTACTTATGAAAAATAAATTTACTCCATTGTGAAATCCTTCCTCTAATGGAGGCATTACATTCTCAGGAAGGAGATATTCATCCACACCGATCATAAGTCATTGTAGTTCATGTAGACACAGGGAAAATTGCAGAATGACCACCATCATAAGTGGTCCACATACTTGTAATATTTCCATATCAACATCAAGTATAAGATAGGAAGTTACAACCGTGTCAATGATTTCCTCAACCACCCTCTTGTTGCATCACTCACCACAGTGCTAAATTCCTATGGCCACCAGACCTCCGGGTGGCCCCAACTTTATGAGAGAGATCCCAACTTCTCTGCCACATACCAAATGTTGGGTGCAAACACAGTTGTAACTGATTTACATATTTAGAATGGGTTGTTGTGCCATCTGGGCCATCTCTATGTTCCATCACGTGAGTGAGCAAATATTATTTGGGAAGCCCACTACATTCAGATAGAAAGACACTTCGGCGTCGAAAAGACAGTGGCAGTGTTGCAACAACATTTCTATTGGCCAAAAGTTCGACAGGATGTCAACAAGTATATCAGGTCCTACACTGCCTGCGTTATTTCCAAACCATACATTAAGAAACAAGGCCTGTACACCCCTCTGCCTACTATTAAAAGGCCCTGGGAATCCATCTAGATGGACTACATGTCAGGCCTTCCATCAACCAAGCGGGGAAATGACTATGTTTTTTTGGTGGTTGATCATTTTTCTAAAATGGCAATTCTAGCCGCCTGCAAGAAGAGCATCACAGCTGAGGCCATTTCCAATCTCTTCTTCTAATGCGTATGGGTACATTTTTGGATACCAAAAACCATCATCTCATATCGGGACAACCATTTCCTCATCACATTCTGGTCGAGCCTCTGGTCACCGTTGGACACCAAGCTCACCAAATCCATTGCCTTCCACCCCCGAATGGATGGCCAAACCAAGGTCCTCAACTAGATGATCTTGCATATCCTATGCGTGTACAATTCCAAGAATCCCTACACATTGGATGAGAGTCTTCCCTATGTTTAGTACAGGTACAATAGATCCCTACATAGCTCAAGCTATCATAGCCTCTTTCAGGTGGGGTTGGGATTTCAACCATTGGGTCCCATGGATGTTGCACTACCCCTTGCGGCCACCCATGCAGACTCATCCCATGCTCAAACCGAAGCCAACAAAGCTACCAGGTTCATTGAGCGGATCTAAAACATCCACTAACAGGTGTAGGATATTTTATAGAAGTCCAATGCCAAGTACAAGCAACGTCATGATCAACATCGGGTGCCACACAAGTTTCAGGTGGGAGATCAAGTTTGGTTGCACTTGCAGAAGGAAAGTCGTATGGGACCCCATAGGAATCTCCATCCACTCCGCTATGGACCTTACACTATCACCAAGGTTGTGAGTGATAATTATTTTGAGCTCAACATTCCCCCCTTCCTTGGCTTGCATCCAGTATTTAATGTGGACCTCCTTCGGCTATATTTTCCACCATTATTGAACACCTCAGAGATAGAAGAACACTTGAAACCAAAAGATATCAACCCTGACTGCATGGAAAAATAATCCACTTATCATATTGTGAACACATAGGTCAAGGGCACTCGCCAGCAAAGGATCCAGCTTTATCGGGTTGTCAAAGGAGGGAAACTCCTACACCAAGGCAGGTGGCTCATCTAGGGCCAAATTTAGTAGAAATTTCCTCAACTAATCAGGGAAATCAATGCAATGGATACCATTTCTTCCTAATGGAGGAGGATTAATCTAGGTGGATATCGAAGGCCACTCACCTATTCCAACTGGCTCATCTTAGCAATTTCTCAGTTTGGCATTTTTTTCCTAGTTTTTGGGTCTTGAACTTTCGGGGCCATTTTGAGGCCCTAAACAACGTTTTTAAAGCTCTCCATATTCAAATTGTATACTAACTCAAAGTTTGACAGAATAATGTTTATTCTTCATATATACCTTTCCAATGATCTATTGTGTGCCTAAAACGAAGATCGTATGCAAAAGTTACAACCCCGGGAAGTTGATGTACCAACTTACCCCAACGAGGCCCACATGACTTTTGGTGCTTCATCTCCTAGGGTTAGGTTTTTGGATGTCAATGGTTTTGGCATTCATCTTTATTTTAAAAACGATTTCATAGATTTATTTTACTCATCTTCTTGCGAATGAGCGTAGCCGTCACATCTCTTCTCAAAGATAAGCTGCCACCACTCTAGCAAGCTTGTTTGAATCTACATTTTACAGTTTCAGCATATTTCTTATTTAATAGAAGTCAATTTTTACTGTATGTCTATTATTATTCATTGTGTCTATGTGTTAATTAAAAATCTGTGTTTTCATTTTGTTCCTCTCATAAATCCGGATTAGGCCTTATGTGGACTTTTGGATAGGTCATTCCCTATTTTGAATGTGAACGTTGCAGCTAGGGTGGCCAAGGATCATTCCTTGCCAAATTTTGAGGCCTCCCAAGTAAATTTTAGATGGAAATTTTCACCCCAAGGGAAAATTTTCCCCCTTAGAAGAGTGATGTCACCTCTTTTATGAGGGTTTCTAGCATGTAAATCATTTTTTCATTGTATTTTGACTTAGTCTCCAAGTTATCTGGATGACAAGTCACTTTTATTGTATTTCCTTAACCTAGTTTTAGGGAATAAAGAATGAGAAGGAGTTGTGAGCCTCATATATATAAATAAAGGAACTCCTCTCATTCAAATCGTTGTGAATTTTTGGAGATAATTTCCAATCAATTATTAGAAGATATTTTACTCACTTTTTTGTTGTCAATTCTTGGAGCTCTTTCTTTCTTGGTTATTCTTGTTTGTAATTCAAATACTATTGTGAATATATAAGTTTATACTAAAGCTATCAATATTGATCCATTGATGAGTTTCTCAACTACTTGGAAGGAGGATGTCTAAGGTTTGTATCTCTTCCATTTTCCTTAAAATAATTTGGTAAGTGCTTATCTCTTGTCTTGATTAGTTTTATACTCCTTGGTAAGGGATTTAAGTATTTTTTCCAATATTTTATTGATATTGTTGGTGAAGTTTATTCCCTTGAGGAAAACCTTACTATAGGGCCTTGGTTTTCATGGTTTGTCTTGATTATATAAGGGACTACTATCCTTGAGGCATTGGTCTCCCACTCTAGTCCACAAACATTGAATAACCAATTCATAAAGGGGCATAACTCTTGACCACATTAGCCATGAGTGGAGATAAGGAACTAATCTTAACTCTCAACAACCAACCACAAAAATCCCTAAAAATTAAAATGTTTTCTTTTAATTCATATTAAATATAAAATTACAAAAAAAATATAAAATATATACCATCAAAAAATATGTATTCATTGTCTAATGCAAAGTTAACAGTTTATTTTCATTTTCTAAACATTTTGTCCAAGGGTTTATCGTAAATTGTTGATATTCAACCCTAATAGGGAAAAGTAGCCCTCCAAATTTATGCTTAAAGGTCTTATCTAAAAAAATTTGGGCTGATTTAATAGGTTTATCAATTCTGGAAATTAAATTGCAGCAAATAAAATTGGAATTGGTCAAACCCTAAAGCTAGGGTTTAACACTAAAAGGTGAATTATAACCCTACCCTAGATATATTTTCACTTATGGATTGTTTATAAAGGATATCTAACACTTCTTTATGGTGAAATTTGTCTCTTAAGTGCTTCATAGTTGTTATTTTACATTTTGGATGTTTTTGGTGAAACCTTGGGGATTCACCACTTTCTTTGCAAGTTTGAGTTAGTTGATTTGTTATTATTCATTTATACTTGAAATTATTCATTTTTGGTTTTTTTTTACATAGTTTATTCATTTCTCTAGCCAACGTACCTAATGTTTATCATTACAAGTGTTTTTAGACACACTTGGGGTGCTTTTCCTCACCCAAAATCTGCATTTTCTACGTTATTTATCATATATTAGATTTTGGAATCTGTGTACCACAGAGATCTTGTCCAATTTTCAACGTACGTATGTAACTCAATTATATGATGTGTTCTTTTTTTATATGATTATATCTCACTCTTGTTCAGTAAAAGGTACGTGTTTCTTCATCCAAAGAATGACATCATAGAGCTCATTTATATTTATTTTGTAACATATTTATTTTAGATATCAACACTTATTTAATTAACTCCTAACCCTCTTTATATTGTGTTATTTATTTCCCTAGTTTGTATTTGAATGTTCTCAAGACATTTGGAAAGTCCATTGGCACTAGTCTACCTAACTATACATCGAGGTGTGTGTTTTGGAAGTGACTTGTATCATAAGATACCCTGAGGTACTATATAGGTTCATTTTTTGTAGAATGGGATACCCCCATGGATTCAAAGAGATAGCCTAAACTGAAGGGGAAATTTTTCTAAGGTGACAGTGGTGTGTTTCTTTTGTTTTTCTTATCCCATTAGCATCTCTACAAAGGATTTTAATTTGGGTAGTAACACCCCCAACAAAACACTTTTAGGGTAGTTAAAAATCATTATTAAACCATCATTAAAAGGAATAACTTTTAACATTAGTTCTTTTCGAGCAAATTTTTTCCAAACTGTTAGCACTAGGAATCACCCTCAGACTGTAATGAGGATAAGCCCAGTACCCATCAGTTTATATGTCATAGGTAATTGAGTTTTGAGTGGTCAAATGGAGAAAACTCAATAATAATAGAATTCTAACTCAGAAATCTGGACTAGCATGCACCATCCATTGAAGTCTTGAATCAACTTCAGTCAGTAAGTTGGAGTAAGGGTGAGTAGGAAGAAGATTTAGTGAGAAAGGTGTGGAGGTCTGCTATGAACATCATATTTTCCAGCAGCCTAAGGAGGAAAAACTTAAACACAAGGTCCTCTTGGATTCAAATTTCAAGGAAGCTGAAAGAATTCATAACAATACTATAATCAAACATTTATCATAATACAGTTACAACAATCCATGTGAATCAATCAAACATGAAATATCTCAGTATCAGAGGTAAATAAGATGGAGAAGAAGTTGACTTTCATTAAACAAGATATCTCAAAAACAAATACATAACTAGAGAACCAGTGTTCTTCATCAAAATATTACAATAAGGGAGCCTAGCTCAACCATCGACCTTTTTCAAAATATCAAAAATACCTATATATAAGAAGAACTTCTACAACCATCAAGAGTGTGATCAGATTGCTACATTTAAAGATTTCAATGAGCATCTTCTTTGTCGGACTGTGCAGACAATCTCATGTTGTCATACGCGAGCTCTAATCTGCCAATCCATTTCTAGCTTTCCATTTATGTGATGAGACGAGGTCTCAACCACCACTCTCATTCTCGGTAATTGCCTTCATCGAGATCAGGATGAGGCCTGACACCCATGAATGTTCTTAGACTGTGCCAACGACTTCTGCGAGTCAATTTTGACGCCTCGAGGCCCTGCAAGTCTTCTTCGGTGACCAATACGAGCGTTTTAGGAAACTCGAGCTTCAGGCACCAGGTCCTTCTTCATCACTCTTCCGTGCTTGTGACCTTGGGTCATGACCTGGTGCTTCAAGACTTTACAATGTTTCTCATTTTAAAACTCCCGAAGTAAAATTCTCGGAGTGACAGATCTGATGATGCGTGGATCTTGCTAATTGAATGGTCCAGATCTATTTCGGGCTTCAACCATTGATTTCAGGCCTAGAATGACTCCCTCTGAGTGTTTTTCTTTGCGCTCATTGTTGCGGCCTGCGGCCCTTGACAACTTTATGTGATAACATTTGGCTCCACAGGGAATGGCATGCTCCCTGTGAGCTTCCAAGAACAAGTAGTTCCAGTGCCTTAGTTGTTGGGCTATGGAGTCATGATTTGAAACATCATACTGAAGAAAACAGGCCGACACGTACACTATTCTAAAAATGAAAGAAAACACACATGCTCCTAAGGGATATTATTTATGTACAAAACCTAAGTTAACTGACTTTTACAAAATGGTAGGTGAAAGAAAAATTCCACCATAGCCATTCAAACTTTTTGATAATTGAGTCCTTCGCTTCACTACAAATTATCCATAAAAGACAAGGAAATCGTGACAGCTGACTAATTTCATTCTTATGATCACCCATATTACCTTCAAATGTTGATAAAGAGATCAAGCCTGCATGCTCCAAAGCATTTGAAAAGTGTAACTTTATGTACTGATCGACAGGGTCATGAAACTGAAGGCAATGCATGATTAACTTATGAAAGGTTACCTTCATTGTTTCAAAGTTTCTGACAGCTCGTTTGATGTCCTCTATAGGCACACTTGATTGAATGACAACCATAGGAATCTGTGGTTCAAAAAGATGTTTGCTGTGAAATGTAGGTACAAGTGGAAGAAGGTTGGACATAGGAGGTTGTTGATCCACTGACGATTGTGTATTTACTTCAGGCTGTGTATAAATGACCTCCGAATAAACAAATAAAAATATGATCCTCTTTATATGTGAAGGGAAAAACAAAAATGAGCTGATAAAGAATAACAAAAGTTCATGCAGAAAGCTCATAAGTTGATACCTAGTCATTCCATTCATCTTTATGTCAAAGGATATTCCCCAATGGAGTCTCTGATTGTGGAGTCACCAGGTAGATGATTACAGTCAAATTTATGTATCCCTCTCTTGTCTACCATCAAGAGTTGGATCTATGTCATTCTTCCTAGGGAGCTCTTCAATCTGCTCAAATATGTCCCCGGCAATAGTGCCATTTATGTTAGCACTAAGAATCACCCTCAGACTATAATGAGGATAAGCCCAGTACCCATCAATTTATATGTCACACGTAATTGAGTTTTGAGTGGTCAAATGGAGAAAACTCAATAATAATAGCATTCTAACTCAGAAATCTAGACTAGCATGCACCAGCCATTGAGGTCTTGAATCAACTTCAGTCAGTAAGTTGGAGTAAGGGTGAGTAGGAGGAATATTTAGGGATAAAGGTGTAGAGTTCTGCTATGAACATCAGATTTTCCAACAACCTAAGGAGGAAAAACTTAAACACAAGGTCCTCTTGGATTCAAATTTCAAGGAAGCTGAAAGAAATCATAACAATATTATAATCAAACATTTATCATAATACAGTTACAACAATCCATGTGAATCAATCAAACATGAACTCTCTCAGTATCAGAGGCAAATAAGATGGAAAAGAAGCTGACTCTCATTAAACAAGATATCTCAAAAACAAATACATAACCAGAGAACCAATGTTCTGCATCAAAATATTACAATAAGGGAGCCTAGCTCAACCATCGACCTTTTACAAAATATCAAAATTGCCTATATATAAGCAGAATTGTTGCAACCATCAAGAGTGTGATCGGATTGTTGCATTTAAATCTTTCAATCGACATCTTCTCTGTCATATTGTGCATACAATCTCTTGTTGTCAGTGCGAGCTCTAATCTACCAATCCATTTATGGCTTTCCATTTATGTGTTGAGATGATGTCTCAACCACTGCTCTCATTCTTAGTAACTACCTTCATCAGGATCAGCATGAGGCTTGACACCCATGAATGTTCTTAGACAGTGCCAATGAATTCTGTGAGTCAATTTTGACACCTCGAGGCCCTGCAAGTCTACTTCTGTGACCAATACGGTCACTTTTGGAAACTCGAGCTTCAGGCGCCAACTCCTTCTTCATCACTCCTTCGTGCTTGTGACCTCGGGCCATGACTTGGCGCTTATATTCAAGGTGCTTCGGGACTTTGCAATGTTTCTCATTTTAAAACTCCCGAAGTAAAACTCTTGGAGTGACAGATATGATGATGTGTGGCTCTTGCTAATTGAACGGTCCAGATCTATTTCAGGGTTCGACCATTGATTTCGTGTCTAGAATGAGTCGCTTTGAGTGTTGTTCTTTGTGCTCATGGCTGTGGTATGTGGCCCTTGACAACTTTATGTGATAACACAAACCACCACTAATTCTCACTTATAGTGAAAAAAAGACAACCACCCATAAAAGCCTAAAATGTATTAGTGAAATGGGAGAAAATCATCAGTTTTAAGGTAGAAGGGGATATGAACATAATATTATCAATCCAAGAACTCAAAACCAAAAACGTAATCAAGAGCATTCCATGCACAAAATACTAATGGATTCAAGTAAAAAAAGAGAAAACAACCTAGCTCAAAATGTATGAATGATTACAAAATCAAGTTTAGGAATTTTGAGGCAAACATACAAGAATCTTCATTGTAAATTAAGCTCATAGAAAGTATAAAGTAAATTGAATTTCTCAAGAACTTATAGAATTAAGGAATTCTAACTAAACTGCCATAATTTTTCAAGAAAATAATTGAGATATTACATGAAAGAGGAGATTTTATTGGGACAATTATGTGGGAAAATTGGATAATTGTAACCTCACCTAATAATAAAAGGGCTTTTTGTTGAAATTTTAATACAATTTTTTGGTTAATGATAAAATATTTTTTTCTTTTCATTTCAAAGACTAATGTTTGATTTTGTGAAGTTGTGTGGAGTATTCTCGCTACTTAATATGAATCTGAAGTCTATGAGGATTAATATTAAGTTATTGTAGAGTACTCTAATATAGATAATGTTGGTTATTTATTTATCTTTCATCTTGTTCTAACCAATATGCATGATTCTATAATTCCAAGGTATCTTGTTTATTATGTTTATTATATAGAGATTTCAACATGTGTAATTTATTGTGAGGTATTTCATATTTACAAGTTGCCTTGATCTCATTGTCGCATGTCTATAAACAATATAATTTCTACTTTCCTATCTAGGAGCATAGTAGAATAGTATTTCACTTAATTTACATTCTATATTCATATTTAGGATTTAAACTTCACAATCAAAACAAGTAAGACTTGTTGGGATAGAATCCATATGGGTTCCCTATTTCAAAAAGGTTGAAGTCTAATTGGAATTTCCTGGTGAAGAGAACCTGAATTGTTGACAAAAGGAATTTCTTCCTACCAACAAAGTTAGCATTAGAAGTAGGGAATAGCCTTGAAAGGCTAGTAGAATACATTTTCCATCACAAGATTCTTATTCAAACTCTGATAGTCATGAGTCATTACCCAACTACCCATCATTTGAAGGTGAACAAAGTTTTCAGGACACTAAGACTAATTTTCATAACCTTGAAACTTTGTAGATTGAACCTGAGTTGAAATTGAACATTTTATTGATTATCCCTACACTATCCCTATTGGGCATTGGGTGTAACCTGATATGAAAAAAATAAACAGAACTATAGATTGTTGAAGGGGAATAAATTTCAAATAAAATAGGTGGTGTCTAAAGACATCATTTTAAGCACAACACATTATGATCAGAAAAACACAATGAATATTAAACACACACGCCATGTTCAATATCGGTATATGACTCACATGATAATGACCCATCAAGTCTGCTATTTATAGCCTCAAGATCTAACCAACTTCCTTGGAATTGGGAAGACCTTGTCGACATACAATCGTCAATGGTTAGAGTGGAATTTGTCAAATCCACATTGTGTAATTGTCTCGACAAGGATGCTTGACCCGGATGTCCACACGTCCAAATTTTAGTCAATTGCTTGATCGGTCGATCCACCGACCAACTATCTTCGACTACTAGTCGATTTTTCGATCAATAGGCTTGTTGACTACTCGATCAATTGATGTAGATATCGGGTCAATCACCTGACCAACTATTTCCATATATTGATCAATCACATGACCAATTGTTTCTAGGAGAAGTGTGATGAATCATCGAAACCTAAGGTTACAAAACCCCCCCATCAACACACATCCATAGATATTCAAGAGGTGAAATTAAGTTAGCAAGACACCCGCCCATAATTGTAGTTTCCTAAATCCCAAGCAGTGAACAAAACTTGAAAAAATTAGTCTCGAACAAGGGTTTTGTAAAGATATCAACAATCTTATCATTTATTATGTAACAAACAAGAGAGACGGATTTCTCTTGAACCAACTATATCAATTAGTGAGCATGGAGCTCAAAATGCTTCTTCTTACTATGTGCAACAGGGTTGTCAGCAACTTGAATGACATGTTGATTATCACAGTAAAGTATAGTCGAGGTCTATATAGGAAATCCAATCTCACCCAAGATTTGGCGAATCCATACTACCTCTATACTTGTATGAACGGTACCACAATAATCTACTTCGATAGAGAGACTACCTTTTGTTTCTTGAAAAACCAAACAAAGGGTCCATTGTTGAAGCTAAACACATAGACAGAAGTTGAATTCCGATCATCACTATTGCCTTCCCTACCAAAGTCAATCATGAAGCTGACCAACGAATCTGAACTTCGACAATATTTGATGCCAAGGTGAGTGGTACCCTTGAGATAGTGAACATCATTTTCATTTCTTTCTAGTTCTCTAGGATCCTGCATAAAATGAGAAACCACACTAACATCAAAAGAAATGGCAGGTCGAATGTGAGTAAGATAAATGAAATTGTTGACCAGTTGTTGATAGAGAGTATCATCAACTTTGGGAGTCTGGCAAGTTTTTCTTATCTTGAATCTAAATTAAAAAGGAGTAGCATGGGTTTTATAATATGCCATATTAAAATGTGTCAAGAGGTGCATTACATACTTAGATTGAGAAATGAAAAAACCATCAGATAGTGGTAATACTTGAAGACCCAAAAAATAATGCATAATACCAACAGTTGTAATGTCAAAGGATTCAACAAGTTGTTTCTTCAAACTAAGAATGAGATCAATGTCATTGTGAGTTATGACAAGTTCATCAACATATATAAAAATAATCAAGGTGTTTGCATGAGTATGGAGTACATATAAACTGTGATCAGATTCACAATGTTTGAAACCAACTCAAAGAAATAAAATGTCAATCTTAGCATACCAATCTCTGGGAGCTTGCTCCAAACCATAAAGAGACTTATTAAGTCAACAAAACAAGTTAGAATTTGTCACAAAACTGGGAGGTTGCTCCATAAAAAATTCTTCAGATAGGTCACCATGAAGAAAATCACTCTTCACATCCATCTAGTGGATATACCATCCAAAACTAGCAATAAGGAAAAGAATCAGTTGAACACAGTTCATATTCACAATAGAGGAAAAGGTCTCAGTGTAGTTGATCCCTTATTGTTGATAAAATTCCTTCATAACCAATCAATATTTATGACACTCAACAACACACCTTGAAAGGTAAATTTGGTATTGTAGACCCATCGACACTTCACAATGGTATTCCCTTGAGGCTAAGGAACTAAATCCCAAGTTTGATTCTTCAACAGAGAATCCATTTATGTTTTCATAGCCTACTCACATTCAAGTTTTCCTTGTGCATCTGAGTAGGTAACAGGATCATAGGTTTCAAGCATACGAGTCATCAAAGCAACACTGGCATGTTGTGTTTGACTACGAGTTTGTCAGCCTGAAGAAACAACACTGACATCATAACGAACATCTTCAATTGTCTTGGCAGCCCATTTGGGTAGACAAGAAAGGGGTGATTTTTTGTTCATTACAGAAGGTCAAGCAGAAGTTGGAACATTTTCAGTAAAAGGAGATGTTGGACTAGTCGAAACAAAAATCAATTGACTAGTTGAATCAGAGGTTGATGGACCAATCGAAATAGGAACAAAGTTTGACTATCCATTAGAAGGACTGAAAAATGGAACAAAATATCCAAAGTCAGAAACAACATCAAAGTGATTATCTAGTAACAATCCAGAGGAGGCATTCAAAAAATTGATATTAGAAGACATATCATCAAACCATACATTTATTCGAATAATGAATTATTGTTTGACAAGGTCAAACAATCAATAGGATTTGGACTCTTCAAAGTATCCCATCATGATGCAATCATGATTCTTTGCATCCAATTTCTTTCTACAATCATTGGAAATATGGGCCTAGAAAACACATCCAAACACACATAGGTGGTCTACTAGGGGATTCCTTCCACACCACTGTTCAACTAGATTCACAGAAGCAACGGCTCGAGTCGAAATGTGATTAAGTAGATAGATAAACAGCTTCAGCCCAGAAGCGAGGAGGTAGGTATTTCTCATGCAAAATAAATCAAGCCATTTCAAATAACGTCAAATTCTTGCGTTCTGCAATGCCATTTTTCTAAGGGGTATGAAGAATCAACCGCTTCCAATCGATACCATATTGAACCCAGTAATATTCAAAAGGTTGATTCACATATTCACCACCATTTTCTGATCCCTAGCACTTGATGGGTTGACCACTTTTATTTTCAACAAAGGCCCTAAATTATTTTAAATTTTCAAGGACCAGATTCTTGTTTTTTAGGAGATAAACCTAAGTGAAACAAGAGAGATCATCAATAAAAGTAAAAATATACCTTGCACCTGATAAGGAAGGTAGATTGATGCAACATAGATCATTGTGAACCATCTCTGGGAGGTTTTTTTCTCGCCATGATTTTCGATATTTGAAGGGTTCCTGATGGTGTTTTCCAACCACACATCCTCTACATATTCAATCAAGGGGAAAAAAATTTGGTAGACCAACAACCATATTCTAATTTTCCATCGACTGCAGACTTCAAAAATTTAGGTATTTGTTCTATTCATGCCAAGTTCAACGTTGTTCATTAGTGTGATCAATAAGAGAAGATGATTCAAAGTCAGGTCGAGTTGTGTCACAAAACTTATACAAACTATCCTTCGGGTCGAGAAACCCTACGGTGAAAATCGACTGACCTTTCTTCAAATTTCAAACAAAGAACTGGTCTAGATAAAATTCCACCACTGATCCAGGGGATCAAATTTTGCTCAAAATTCAATGTGCTCGAAATTGCTTCAAATTGAATGGGAGCGTAGGCCTCATCGTCATGAACCCAATGCAACTCGTTTGGGTTCAAACGGACATCGGATGAGAGAGATATCGCGTTCTGTTCAAAACGACAAATAGACAAAAACAAATGTGTTAACTGTACAATCCGTACGTATGCTGACATGGCAGGGCCGTACGAAACGTGGCAGGTGTTGGTTGGCAGGATTTTGGATGAGTTGGTGTATGACACGTGTCATTGGCGGAGAATGAAATGTTGACACGTGGCCCACTCAGTGGCTGCCACGTGTCACCCTGGCATTGGTTTAAAATTTATGTTGTTGGCCGGATTTGACCCCGTGACCTCCAGGCAGGGGAAAAGCTTTGGGAAAGGCCGCCCAACCAGTGCGCCACCCACATGGTTCTTAACATATAACCTTTTAAAAATTGTTTAGGTTTGAATATATTTGAAATGGGTGCGGTCCGGGCCGGGGCTTAGCCCCGTCCCCTGGTCATATACGTTGCAATGTAACCACCGATGCGGCATGTTTAACCATAGCCCCTTTTTGTATGAGCCCCAGTCATATGTGTATGTGTATAGAACCACCAACGCGCGCCTCCGACCCGTTACCATATGGTTTTTAAATGTGGCCCTTTTTAAATATACACGCGGTCATATGGTGGCCCATGTGCCCTCGGCCTTGGCGGTTAGGGGCTAAGGCGCGTAACCATCCTACAGTTCACACCAGTTGTGTGGTTGCACCCGGTGCTGGGTTTTTACACATATATGCGCATGGGGGCTAGGTTGAGGAGGCAAGGATGCATTTTAGCGATCCAGAGACAGCAAGTTTGAAGGGGAACATCCAGGAAGCCTATCTTCTTCAATTTTTGGCCAAACGAGGTGCCGAAAAAGCCCAGCTAGGGGTTTTTGGACATTCTGAAGCCATTGGAGCCATCTATTTGGCATTTTGAGCATTTTAAAACACATATTTTATCACTTTGAGAAAATAATACAAAAGATCCATTGGAAGTTGGACCAGGAGATGTAGCCCAAGAGAGGGGTGAAGTCCTTTATCATTTGTTGTGTTATGTGTTTTCTGTTCACTGTTATTTGTTGTTGTTTATATGCATCTTGAATGTGTAATTTCTATAAAAATTGTGTTTGCAAAATTAATCCATTTGCATTTGAATACATGAATTAAAACTTGCAAATATTTTCAAGAATACAAGTCTTTATCATTTTCAGGTCAACAACCTTACATGTATGTGTTAATTGAGAAAAAAACAACAATTTGGCACTGAGGTTTGATACATGATAGATGTTGAGAATTATCCCATGTCAACAGGGAACATCACCATGACTAGCAATGTCAAGAGAAAATTCATCAGCAACATATATCTTTCTCTCCACAACTTTATATAAGGACATGAACAAGGAATAATCCTTATCCATATGATGAGTGCATATAGAATCGATTACCCATTCATTCTGCACAGAATGAGAAATAAATTCTTGAGAATTTTCAACTTGGAAGGTGAAATTATCAACGGGTCAACGAATAGCTGAAATGTCTCCTTCAAGGAACTTGACCTTCTCCTCTAAGTCATCTCTCTTCTTGTATTACTTTCTCTCCACATGTACAACCTTTCTTTAGTACTAACATCTCATCGTATTTCAATTATGATGGGGTGCATTTGTTTTCCCTTTACGTTTATGTCGACGAATATAGGTCTTTGTATAGGGGTATCAAACCATCCTTTTTCCTTGTGATTCACCTTACTCTTTCCCTTGATAAAGTGAGATTGATTTTTTCCACCAAGATTCCATTCATTAAGAAATATCTACTGATCAACAATCTATAGGCCATAGAAAGCTTCAAAAGTGTAATCCTTACCATCTTCCTTGTGTGCCTACCATTTCGTGTGGAAAGTTGAAACAAACATGTCGAATGGTGTTCTCATATTCATCAAGACCGTCTCAATGGGTTTTTCGTCTTTCTTCAAACAATTATTTCCAAATTTTCCCAATTTCAACTGCAGTTCCTTCACACACACCAAATATTCCTCAATTATATCGAAATAATGAGTATTTAGAGAGACCAATTCTTTCTCTAACTGCATGATGTGGATTTGATCGAATCTATCTAATAGAGACTTCAAATTCTTCCATACTTGATGAGGGGATTCGATTTTGCTGGTGTGAAATCAAATCTCCCATGACATATAAGTTGTAATGACCACCACAATCTCATCCTTCTTCCCATCAACAATGAATTTGAACTAATCATCTATTGGATCTAGAATCATAGTATTTGTATATTGCCACGGTCCTTTACTCTTCAGTAGGGTTTCCATGCTTGGTTCCCAAATAGCATAGTTTGATCCATTCAAAACAATAGGATTGATATTTGAATCCATCTTTGATATCTAAACAAATATGATCTATTTCCACAAGTTACAGTCAGTAAATCATCAGCCCAGAGTCAATCACAAAACAAATCCAACTCGGCAAGATTTGTGGAGAAAAGGTGAGGTCAAAAAAAATTTCTCTGATAACATGTTGGGGATTGGGTGTAACCTAATACAAAAAAAAATAAACAAAAATGCAGATAATCGAAGAAGAATAACCTTCCAAGAAAATGGATGGTGCCTAAAGACGCCATTACATCACTTAATCACAATGCATTTTGATCAAAACATCACAATGCATATTGAACATGCACACCATGTTTAGTATTTTCATATGACTCACATGATGATGACCCATTGATTCTTCTATTTATAGCCTCAAGATCTAACCAACCTCCTTGGAATTGGGATGTAGTATGTTAGATCTTCCCTTATATATTTGAAAACAAATCCTATACCTCATATTTGATTCTGCCTATAGGTTCCATAACTAGTTAGGAGGATTTTGAAGAAGAGTTTATGACAAATTTTGCAAATGAAAAAATCTTAGTATATATAGTTTTGGGATTGACCAGAATGAAGATGGATAATAAAGAGTGAATGAAATGTTTTAAAAAGATATTTACACATATCCTTAATAGGATACTAACCAATTACAAACCTTCTCAAGATGCTATTGGAGTTTTATACCTCGCCCCTGGCTTTGCCTATTACAATATTTTTAAATAGAGCAGGAAATACCACTCTTGTTGAAACATTTGAAGAGGATGAGAAAGACGAAATGGTGATGGTGAGTTTAAAAGATAACCCTAGAGCTGAAATTAAAAAGGACACATCTATTACCAAAAAGACATTATCCCTAACCAAACCTAATTTGGAAAGGGAAAACAATGCATTACTAAGAAATTTTCGAATCAAATTATTTTCTTAGCAATTCATTGTTTTCCCTTTCTACTTTTTAAATTAGGTTTTCCCTTTCTACTTTTCAAATCAAGTTTTCCCTTTCTACTTTTCCATATAATTTCTCCTATAATTATTATCAAGACCCCATATTCAGATCCACCTAAACTCATATCTATAACAAGGTAAGTATATAATTCTATACTTACTATAACATAATTAGAACATGAATGTAATAACTATAATATAGTGTAGACAAATAATGCAATCCATAATACAAATGGATATATTTAGGATAAAATTTTGTCCAATGTAACTTGATTCAAAACTTAAATCTTCTATATGAAAAAATATTTCCTTGGGTATTGTGAAAATCTCAAGGAATCAAGGAGAGATAAGGAAATAGGTAAATAGGAGAGAGAAGAGAAGAGGGAAGATAATATGGAAGAGGAAGAAGGAAGAAAGAGGTGGAAAAGAGGAAGGGGGAGAAGAAGAGGAAGAGGTGGAAAAGAGGAAGG